>ML783608.1:1010878-1046681 GCA_009831015.1 Picea engelmannii | reverse complement strand
AAAAAAAAATTCACCCTCTATCCCTCTCCATGCATGATAGAACTGGAGTTAAGATGGATCTACATTGCATCAACTCCATGTTAAGCACAGAAATAATTAGACATCTCCCTCGTAGTGAACAACGTCATTAAAATGTTTTAACTACAACAAAAATTTAATTCAATTATATATATATATATAACATCCCCGACCATCTACACCTTTGTCGGGCAATGCTACCCAAATACCTTATCTTCTTCCAACTAGCTCTGATACCATTTTGTGACGTCCCTCGACCACCCAGGTTGGGCCATGATATCTCGTAGAAATAACAATTATCATATGCCTATAAAAATAAACATAAACAGACAACATACTTTTCTAATACACAGACTAATGCGGAAATAACAGTAAAAGCATACATGCAGTAATCACAGGCAGAACCCATAATATAACAGCATATACATGCAATACTTATAGCATGTAAATGAACATAGGAATGGGTACTTATCTTTTAATTGAAGTACACCAACTGCGTACAGACCTTCCACGAACCTCCCAGCCATAGACCACGCTGCTCATCACGCTCAACAGTGGGTCACCCCCGAGCTGGGACTAAACTCCACCGGGCAAGGGAATTCCCAGGCTTGGTTGAGGTTACAGAAAACTGCACAGTGCAACTAGAAGGATTCTCTCCAAGAGCCTACTTATGCGCACTACTCACGGACTCTCATTCCCCACATGCATGTTCCACCCCAGGAATATGCACCTTCACTGTTCCACAGTCCATCGGTTGCTCCACTTCCCTTTCAGGGTCTTGGCAATAGGTCAGATCAGGAATTCTCAGAGCTTCG
Organism: Picea engelmannii; assembly: GCA_009831015.1. NCBI lineage: Eukaryota > Viridiplantae > Streptophyta > Pinopsida > Pinales > Pinaceae > Picea > Picea engelmannii. The sequence goes on along the minus strand of ML783608.1, from coordinate 1,045,848 downwards.
TAGATGGTGTTGAACTCTCTCTAAGAGAAAATCATTTCCCAACAAAATCTCTCACCTGGATAGAGTTGCTCACAGGCCTGGCAACCTGCCTCTTCAACCACGGGCCTGACAACCCGCTTCTTCAACCAGCTTCACCTCAATTCCAGCAAGTGAGGACAATAGCAAGGCTCAATATAGCTCAGGGGATGGCAGCAACCACTACTCGATAAGGCACAACACGGCTCTGGAAAGTAAAAATATTTTGTGCTTCATAGGAAGACACAGGTTAGCTTCACGGGTTATTGGTTTCAGAGGTGTGTCCAAGATGCAGAGGTCCACGATGGAGGCCATCCAAGTTAGGTGAAGGATGGGAGAATGGGGAGTGAACCAAGATTAGCCAAAATTGTATTGGCAGCAACCACCAAGCGCTACGACACAACACGACTCAGGAAAAATACAAGTTCGTTGGGCTTCACAGGAAATACGCAGGACAACTCCAGTGTCTGCAGGTTACACTAGCACGTGCATCAGTGGAGAGTGTGGTGGACTTCCAAGGTGACTAACCCCGTGAGAGTGCAGACCAAATGGTGAAGGATCGTGACCGTCCTCCAAATCGTGAGACTTGTGAATGAGATCCCTGACAACGAGCTGACTTTCCCACTTAAAACTGCATGCGCCCAGGTTGACACATGTCTCCCTAAAGCTGGATTAGCTCCACTTAACACTCGTCCCCCTTTCCCCTAGGAACTTAGGACAACACAAATTATGTCAAAACTTAGCCTTTAGGAAATAGTAATATAATATTATTCCTTTAGAGGTAAGCCCTCTAGCTTAGCCCCTATTCTTAGATGCTTAGCCCCTGTTTCTAGACACTTAGCCCCTTCCCCACCTAGTGGAGCTTAGTCCCCCATAACTCTTTCTTCGTGGAGGGTCTACACGCAGCAATGTATAATTTTTATTAATGATTTTGCATAATTACATATACAAAACAGGCTCCTAGCCTTAGCATCCTAGGCTCTCTGGCCAAGTTATCACATAAGCCTCCTAGCTTATTATAACTCAACTCACCAGCCTAACAAACATGTTTACAATTCATAATTACAACTGGGGCTCTATCGGGGGATATTACAATCCCCTCCCCTTAATTTTGCACTATCCTTAGTGCAACTTGTTTATACATATATAATTCAAAAATTCTTCAAAAAGATCCAAGCTTTAGCTATTGGAAGCCTATTATCCACTTGGTGCTCTACTTTCAAGCACCAATTCTGGTGTTCATACTACAGCTGAAACTCAATTGCTCTATTACATAGAGTTGCTTCGGGAAAGCATTCAACGCATTGTTCATTCTTACATGCTTCAATTAAACCTCATTGAAAGCACTGACTAGTTGTAGATCCACGATGTTCCACCCAGCCTTAGATCTCATTATTGATAAACTCTCAGCAGGGCTATGACTCCACAAATGTAAACACTCTACTCGTACACATTTTGATTGAGAAGACTTCCATATCAATATGGTCTAGGCCAAGGTACCAAACCCCAACAACACTCCAACCAACGGTCTCTCTTCCCCACATGCTTGTCCCACCCCAGGAGTGTACACCTTAATGATTTTGCATAGTTACATATACAAAATAGGCTCCTTGCCTTAGCATCCTACGCTCTCTAGCCAAGTCATCACATAAGCCTCCTAACTTATTATAACTCACCTCACCAGCCTAACAAACATGTTTACAATTCATAATTACAATTGGGGCTCTACCGGGGGATATTACAATCCCCTCCCCTTATTTTTGTGTGTCCTCAATGCAACTTGTTTATACATATATAATTCAAAAATTCTTCAAAAATATCCAAGCTTTAGTTATTGGAAGCCTATTATCCACCTGGTGCTCTACTTTCAAGCACCAATTCTGGTGTTCATACTGCAGTTGAAACTCAATTGCTCTATTCCATAGAGTTGCTTCGGGAAAGCACTCAACGCATTGTTCATTCTTACATGCTTCAATTAAACCTCATTGAAAGCACCGACTAGTTGTAGATCCACGATGTTCCACCCAGCCTTAGATCTCACTATTGATAAAATCTCAGCGGGGCTATGACTCCATAGACGTAAACACTCTGCTCGTACACCTTTTGATTGAGAAGACTTCCATATCAACATGGTCTAGGCCAAGGTACCAAACCCCAACAACACTCCAACCAACGGTCTCTCTTCCCCACATGCTTGTCCCACCCTAGGAGTGTACACCTTCATTGTCACACAGTCCATCGATCGCTACACCTCCCTTTCCTTAGGCTTCAACAATAGGTTGGACTGGAAGCCTCAAAGCACCGTGGCTCCAGGAGTTCCAGATGCCCTCAGAGATTTCCAATCAACATCTTCCCCGAGCTACTCTTTGTAGTCAACATTCTAACTTTAATCAACATCATCTCATCTACATCACCCACATGAAGTTATCATGAGAGAACATAAAATAACTCATTTAGGAACTCAAACTTAGTTCAAAAGGGAATTCAACTTTTCCCCCAAAACATGAAATTCTATTTCATAATTCTTTTTGGTTGTTGTCATATTATGAATGCAAATGTTCTTGTGGTTTTCCAGAGGCACCAACTGCATACCATTTTTCCTGCAATCCTTCATCTTGCATACAACCAATAAATTGTCAGTATTTTTTGTACATCATAATTAGATTGCAATATGTACAAAATCTTATGCAGTGATCTTAGAATTTCCTGCACCTGGCAATTCAATCACAATTACCCAACAATTTAATAAAATAGAATGACTCGTCAGTCTTTGCATATGCATGTTCACGGTAATATTTGTAAGTTCATTACTTATTTTTATGAACAAGAAAATTTCTTGTAGTCAATGTGATCCAGGTGGATATCGGTGGCCACCCCCTTTTTCCAACTGGCTCAAAATAGTTTTCTAGCAATTTTGGCAATTTACTATTTTTAGCAGTTTTAACTTCCGGGGCCATTTTGAGGGCCTAAATGAAGGTTTTTCGGGATTGAGATTCTCAATGATATCTAAATGAATTATTGAGCCCCCAAAATGAATCTCCTCGACGATACCTTTCTAACAGGCTATCGTACACCTAAAACGGAGATCGTATGTAAAAGTTACGACCCCGAGAAGTTGATGTACTAACTTACCCAGACGGGGCCCAAATGAATTTTGGCGCTTCATCTCATGGGTTAGGTTTTTGGATGTCTAGGATTTTTTTCATTCTTGTTTATTGTAGAAAGGCCTTTAGAGCCTCATTGTAATGATCTTCTTGTGAATGAGCGCAGTCGTCACATCTCTTCTCAGAGATAAGCCGCCACCATTCCAGCAAGCTTGTTTTCGCTGCATTTTACAATTTCAGCTTATTTCCTTATTGAATAGAAAACCAGTTTTACTGTATCTTTGTTATTTTGTGTTAAGCACCTGTTAATAATCTGTAGGCATTTCGTTCTGCTCATAAAATCCGGATAAGTGGTATCAGAGAAATCTGCTCCTTGTCGTCTTAATGCATGTCCCTAATGAGGTCAGAGTACAAAGAGTTGGGTCTCGAGCTTGTTTCTCTTGAGGAAAAAAGCTCTTGCATGCCCAAGCGAACTCTCATGGAAGGAGAAAATAAAGATGATGGGACAGGAGATCCTTTCAAATTGTTGATTGAGGAATCCCTCACGCAACAAAGGAATGAGATGATGCATAGTTTCACGCAAATCCTTCGACACAAATGTTGGATAGACACAAATGTTGTAGACAAGTGGTTGAGTCTACTAGAAAGGTATTTTTCTGTCCATAACTTTTTGAATAGAGAAAAGATTACTTTTGTGATCCTCAAACCCACTCCCCATGTCAAAGATTGATGGGAAACTTTCTGTGAGAAAAAGAAAACAAAGGAACCCTCATTATTTACAGTCACGACCACCTCAGAATCCTTCAGGGATGATATTAAGGAACAATACTACCCTGTCAGAAGTTATGATGACTTGTATACCAAATGGACCACACTGCGGCAAGAAAGAGACCAAGCAGTGTCAGATTTCAGAAATATCTTTCATACCTTGCGCACCAAGCTGGGTATCAAAGATTCAGAGTGATGTTTGGTGCTCAAGTATCGCGGTGCTCTGCATAGATACATCCAGACCAAAATGGAATTTCTAGACATCTCATCTTTGGGCGCGACCTAGCGATATGCCGTCAAAATCGAGCAAAAGTTCAAACAAAAGACACGACAATTTGGGCCTGGGAACCCCTCACAACAAAAGTCAAGAAAGGGCAGCCCCAACCCACAGAACAAAGTACAGAGCAAATATGGATAGTATCAGGAGAACCATTCCAAGCCGCAAGAAAAGAAGGACACCGAAAAGACAAAGAAAGATACCGGGAAGTGGTGCGACTTCCATAAGAGCCATTGGCATAACACTAATGATTGTTGCTCAAAGCAGTTGTTGGTGGCTGAAGTGAAAGCCTCTAAATCAAATGTGGGTTCAGACTCTGATCCAGGCCTAGAAAGGGGTAGACGGATCATTGACACGGAACCCAGTGCCATCATTGCTACCACCAAGCTCCAGCCGCGTGAACCAGACGAGCCAGAAGAAGGAGAACGCCTCTTCCATTCACAGATGTGGGTAAAAGTCACCTCGTTGCACTTCATCATTGATAGCGGTAGCTAGAAGAACCTCATCTCAGCAGAGGTCGTCAAGCGGCTGGCCCTATCGACAATGCCGCACCCACAACCCTACACCATTGGATGGCTTTGCTAAGGAAGCGATCTCCGCGTCAACCAACAGTGTCGACTATCGTACAACATCAAGCTTTTCAAAGACAAGGTATTGTGTGATGTTGCTCCTCTCAAAGTTTGTGATGTTATTTTGGGCCAACCTTATTTATGGAAACAACATGTTGTATATGAGTCTAGGCCTCGTAGTGATATTATTACTTTGAACAGGAAATTGTATAGGATACCTGAGGTAGTCCCACCTTGTGTTATTTCCTTGATCTCTGCTAAGCAATGCAGGAAGGTTATCTCTCATTTGTCTTCTTCATGATTCGCTCTAAGAATAAGAAAAAGATCGCAGCCACATCCAGGGTCTCTGCGACCGACCTCTCCACACAGTAGAAGCAAGTAGATAAGGTCGTGGAAGAATACTCATATATCTTCTCCTCACCTACCAAGGTACCTTTGCACTACCAAGTCAAGCACCCCATCGATATGACCCCTGATGCACCACTGTCCAATGGGCCAGTCTATCGTCGCTCTCTGTTAGAGAACGAGGAGATCAAGTGACAGATCCAAGAAATGCTCCACAAGGGGCACATCTATCCCAGCTCATCACTTTGCGGGAGCCCAATCATGTTGGTACAGAAGAAAGATGGAACCTGGCGACTCTGCATTGATTATCGGGCTCTGAATAAAATCACAGTCAGAAACCGGTACTCGATTCCCTGAATCGACGACCTCCTTGATAAACTCACGGGGGCCAAATACTTCAGTAAGATTGATAGAACAAACAGATGTATGGAAAACCACCTTCAAGTCAAAGGAAGGCATTTTTGAATGGTTGGTCGTGCCCTTTGGTTTGACAAATGCTCCAACCAGTTTCACAAGGATGATGGATGATATCCTGCGACCATTCACCAATACTTTTGTAGTGGTGTATTTGGATGACATTCTCATTTACAACAAGACTTGGGCCGAACACTTGTAGTATATTCAACAGGTTTTGTACACCCTGCGGCAGCACAAGCTATATGCCAACTTGGAAAAATGCTTGTTTGGCATGGACAGGGTCCATTACCTGGGCTACATAATTGATCAGCATGGCGTACATGTGGATCCAGCCAAGATCCAAGTCATCCATGAATGGCCAGCCCCAACCACACTCACTAAGCTTCAGAGCTTCTTGGGCCTTGCCAGTTTCTACCCCAAGTTCATGTTGGGATTCTCCCATATTGCATGGGCCCTCAGCCAAATAACCAAGGGTTGTGGTAAGGAAAAATTTGCATGGGGTCGGTCCCAACAACAAGCGTTCGACGATTTGAAGCAGCGCTTGTGCTCGGCCCCAGTTCTTTCACTAGTAGACCTGCAACATCCCTTTGAGACCGAGACAGATCCTTCAAACTATGCGGTGGGCGCCGTTCTCACTCAGCACGGCCACCCTGTGGCCTATCATAGTGAGACACTATCATATATTGTCCTTAAGTACCCTACTTACGACAAATAAATGTACTCCATTGTGCAAGCATGTCGCCAGTGGAGACATTACATTCTTGGGAAGGAGACAGTCATTCGCATTGATCATAAGCCACTGCAGTTCATGCAAACACAAGGAAAATTGCAGAATGATCGCCATCAAAAGTGTTCCACATACTTACAGCAATTCCACCTCAACATCAAGTATAAAATAGGAAGCACCAATCGCATCGTTGATTGCCTCAAAAGACTACTAGTCGCGGCACTAACCATGGTGCTAGACTTCTACGGCCATGATACCTCTGGATGGCCCCAAGTCTATGAGACAGACCCAAACTTTGCCACAACCTACCAAATGTTGGGTGCAAACGCAGTTGTTGATAATTTCCATCTTCGGGATGGATTGTTGTGTCGTCTAGGCCATATATGTGTTCCATCAAGTGCGTGAGTGAAGCTAATCTGGGAATCCCACTACAATCAGGTGGCAGGACACTTCGGCATCGAAAAGACAGTGGCGATGCTATAGAAACATTTCTACTGGCCAAAACTTCGACAGGAGGTCAACAAGTATATCAAGTCCTGCACTACCTACGCTATTTCCAAACCAACCACTAAGAAACAGGGCCTGTAAACCCCTCTGCCTACTCCTGACAGGCCATGGGAATCCATCTCAATGGACTACATGTCAGGCCTCACGTCCACCAAGCGGGGAAATGACTGTGTTTTTTTGGTTGTTGATCGCTTTTCTAAGATGGCGATTCTGGTTGCCTACAAGAAAAACATCATAGCAGAGGCCACCTCCAAGCTCTTCTTTGAACGAGTCTGGGTACATTTTGGAATCCCATAAACCATTGTCTCATATCGGGACAGTCAATTTCTCAGCACATTCTGGTCGAGCCTCTGGTCACTGCTGGACACCAAGCTCACCAAATCCACGGCCTTCCACCCCCAAATAGATGGCCAAACAAAGGTCGTAAATCGAATGATTGTGCAAATCATTTTCATGTATAATTCAAAGCACCCTCACACATGGGATGAGAGCCTTCCCTATGTCCAACATAGCTACAACCGAGCCCTGCATAGCTCAACCGGCCACAAGCCCTTTCAGGTGGGGTTGGGATTCCAACCATTGGGTCCCATAGATGTTGCACTTCCCCTTGTGCTCACCTCAACCGACTCATCTCCTACTCCAACTGAAGCTGACAAATCCACCTGGTTCATTGAGAGGATCCAACACATCTACCAATAGGTTCAGGATATCCTACAGAAGTCCAATGACAAGTACAAGCAGCTCCATGATCAACATTGGGTGCCACATAAGTTTCAGGTGGGTGACAAAGTTTGGTTGCACTTGCGAAAAGAACACCTTACAAGACCCCATCGGAAGCTTCGCCCACTCCATTATGGGTCGTACACCATCACCAAGGCCATGGGGAATAATGTTTTTGAGCTCAGTGTTCCTCCTTTCCTTGGCCTGCACCGAGTGTTCAACATGGATCTCCTTCGCTCTTATTTCCCACCATTATTGGACAACTCAGACGTAGCAGAACAGTTGACACCAATAGAGATCAACCCTGAATACATAAAACAAGCATCCAATGATCATATTGTGGACACACAGATCAAGGGCACTCGAAAACAAAGTATCCATCTTTATCGAGTCGTCAAAGTAGGGCAGCTCCTGCACCAGGGCAAGTGGCTCACCTGGGGCCAAATTCAACAGAAATTTCCTCATCTGATGGGGGAAATCAATGCAATGGATACCATTGCTTCTAAGGAGGGAGGATTGATCCAGGTGGATATCTGTGGCCACCCACCTTTTCCAACTGGCTCAAAATAGTTTTCTGACAATTTTGGCAATTTACTATTTTTAGCAGTTTTAATTTTCGGGGCCATTTTGAGGGCCTAAATGAAGGTTTTTCGGGATCGAGCTTCTCAAAGATATTAGAAGGCATGATTGAGCCCCAAAATTAATCTCTACAACGATACCTTTCCAATGGGCTATCATATGCCTAAAACAAATATCGTATGCAAAAGTTACGACCCAGGGAAGTTAATGTACTAACTTACCCAAACGGGGCCCACATGACTTTTTGCGCTTCATCTCCTAGGGTTAGGTTTTTGGATGTCTAGGGTTTTTGGCATTCCTTTTTATTGTAAAAATTCCTTCAGAACCTCATTGTAATGATTTTATTGTGAATGAGCGCAACCGTCACATCTCTTCTTAGAGATAAGCCGCCACAATTCCAACGAGCTTATTTCCGCTGCATTTTACAGTTTCAACTTATTTTCTTATTGAATAGAAAACCAGTTTTACTGTATTTCTGTTATTTTGTGTTAAGCACCTGTTAATAATCTGTAGTCATTTCATTCTACTAATAAAATCTGGATCAGTGGTATCATAGCAGTCTTCTCCTTGTCATCTTAATGCATGTCGCCAACGAGGTCGAAGTACAAAGATTTGGGTCTCGAGCTTGTTTCTATTGAGGAAAAAAGCTCTCGCATGCCCAAGTGACCTCTCATGGAAGGAGAAAATAAAGATGACATGACATGAGATCCTTTCAAACTGTTGATTGAGGAATCCCTCATGCAACAAAGGAATGAGATGATAGATAGTTTCGCGCAAATCCTTCGGCGGTTACCAACAGGCGACACATCTTCTTCGAGCAGAGGCGCCGCCCCCTTCAAGGTACAAATAAAATTTGATATTCCTATATTTGAAGATCAGATAGACATAGATGTTGTAGACAAGTGGTTGAATCTACTAGAAGGGTATTTTTCTGTCCATAACTTTTCGAATAAAGAAAAGATTACTTTTGCACTCCTCAAAGACGCTCCCCATGTCAAAGATTGGTGGGAAGCTTTCTGTGAGCAAAAGGAAATAGAGGAACCCTCATTATTTACAGTCACGACCACCTCAGAATCCTTTAGGGATGCTATTAAGGAACAATACTACCCTATCAGAAGTTATGACGTCTTGTATACCAAATGGACCACACTGCAACAAGAAAGAGACCAAGCAGTGTCAGATTTCACAAATATCTTTCATACCTTGCGCGCACCAAGCTGGGTATAAAAGATTCAGAGTGACATCTAGTGCTCAAGTATCGTCGCACTCTACATAGATACATCCAAACCAAAGTGGAATTTCTAGACATCTCATCCTTGGGTGTGACCTACTCATATGTCATCAAAATTGAGCAGAAGTTCAAACAAAAGACGCGACAATTTGGGCCTGGGAACCCCTCACAACAAAATCTAGGAAAGGGTGGCCCCAACCCATAGAACAAAGGATGGAGCAAAGATGGACAGTATCAAGACAACCAGTCCAAGCCACAAGCAAAGGACACTAGAAAAACAAAGAAAGATACCGGGAAGTGGTGTGACTTCCATAAGAGCCCTTGGCATAAAACTGTTGACTGCCACTCAATGCAGTCATTGGTGGCCATAGTGAAAGCCTCTGAATCAGATGTGGGTTAAGACTTTGAGCGATAACCAGAAAGGGGAAGATGGATCATTAATGTGAAACCCAGTGCCATCGTTGCTACCACCAAGCTCCAGCCTAATGAACCAGACGAGCCAAAAGAAGGAGAACACCTCTTCCATTCATAGATGTGGGTAAAAGGCACCCCGCTGCACTTCATCGTTGATAGCGGTAGCCAGAAGAACCTCATCTCACCAAATCTCGTTAAGCGGTTGGCCCTGCCAATAACGTTGCACCCACAACCCTACACCATTGGATGGCTCCGCCAAGGAAGCGATCTCCACATCAGCCAATAGTGTCGACTGTCGTACGACATCAAGCCCTTCAAAGATGATGTATTGTGTGATGTTTCTCCTCTCGAAGTTTTTGATATTCTTTTGGGACAACCTTATTTATGGAAACATCATGTTGTATATGAGTCTAGACATCGTAGCGTTATTATTACTTTGAACAAGAAATTGTACAAGATACCCGAGGCAGTCCCACCTAGTGTTATTTCCTTGATCTCTGATAAGTAATGCAAAAAGGAAATCTCTCATACAGGGAAGTTTGTATTCTTCGTGATTTGATCTCAAAATAAGCAAAATATCACAGCCACATCCAAGGTATTTACGGCTGACCTCTCCACATATCAAAAGCAAGTAGATAAGGTTGTGGAAGAATACTCAGATATCTTCTCCTCACCTACCGGGGTACCTCTGCACTGTTAGGTCAAGCACCCCATCAATCTGACCCCCGACACACCACTGCCCAATGGGCCCATCTATTGTCGCTCTCTGTTAGAGAATGAGGAGATCAAGCGACAAATCCAAGAACTACTCCACAAGGGGCACATCTGTCCCAGCTCACACCTTGTGGGAGCCCAATCATGCTGGTACAGAAGAAAGATGGAACTTGGCAGATTTACATTGAATACTGAGCTCTGAATAAAATCACAGTCAGAAACTGGTACTCGATTCCTCGAATCGACGACCTCCTTGATCAACTCATGGGGGCCAAATAATTCAGTAAGATTGATCTGAATTCTGGCTACCACCAGGTCTCGATAGAACAAATAGATGTATGGAAAACCACCTTCAAGTCAAAGGAAGGCTTTTTTGAATGGTTGGTCATGCCCTTTGGTTTGACAAATGCTCCAACCACTTTCATGAGGATGATGGACGATATCCTGCGACCATTCACCAATACTTTTGTAGTGGTGTATCTGGATGACATTCTTATTTACAACAATACTTGGGTCGAACACTTGCAATATATTCAATAGGTTTTGTACACCCTGCGGCAACACAAGTTATATGCCAACTTGGAAAAATTCTCATTTGGCATGGACAGGGTCCATTACCTGGGCTACATAATTGATCAGCATGGCGTACATGTGGATCCAACCAAGATCCAAGTCATCCATGACTGGCCAACCCCAACCACACTCACTAAGCTTTGCAGCTTCTTGGACTTTGCCAATTTCTACTGCAGGTTCGTGTTGGGATTCTCCCATATTTCATGGGCCCTCAGCCAAATAACCAGAGGTTTTGGTAAGGAAAAATTTGTGTGGAGCCGGTCCCAACAACAAGCGTTCGACGATTTGAAGCAACGCTTGTGCTCAGCCCCAGTACTTTCACTACCAGACCTGCAACATCCCTTTGAGATCGAGGCAAATGCTTCAGACTATGCGATGGGTGTCGTTCTCACTCAACACGACCACCCCGTGGCCTATCATAGTGAGAAACTATCAGATGTTGTCCTTAAGTACCCTACTTACGAAAAAGAAATGTACTCCATTGTGCAAGCCTGTCGTCAGTGGAGACATTATATTCTTGGGAAGGAGACAGTCATTCACACTGATCATAAGCCACTGCAGTTCATGCAGGGACAAGGAAAATTGCAGAATGATCGCCATCAAAAGTGGTCCACATACTTACAACAATTCCACCTCAACATCAAGTATAAAACATGAAGCACCAATCGTGTCGTTGATTGCCTCAGCAGACCACTAGTCGCGACAATGACCATGGTGCTAGACTCTTGCGGCCATGAGACCTCTGGATGGCCCCAACTCTATGAGATAGACCCGAACTTCGCCACCACCTACCAAATGTTGGGTGCAAACGCAGTTGTCGATAATTTCCATCTTCAGGATGGATTGTTGTGTCATCTGGGCCATATCTGTGTTCCATCAAGCGCGTGAGCAAAGATGATCTGAGAAGCCCAGTACAGTCGGGTGGCAGGACACTTCGGCGTCGAAAAGACAGTGGAAATGCTATAGAAACATTTCTACTAGCTGAAACTTTGACAGGAGGTCAGTAAGTATATCAAGTCCTGCACTACCTGCACTATTGCCAAACCGACCACTAAGAAACAGGGCCTGTACACTTGTCTTCCTACTCCTGACAGGCCATGGGAATCCATCTCAATGGACTACATATCAGGCCTCCCGTCCACCAAGCAGGGAAATGACTGTGTTTTTGTGGTTGTTGATCGCTTTTCTAAGATGGTGATTCTGGTTGCCTGCAAGAAGAACATCACAGCAGAGGCCACCACCAACTTCTTCTTTGAACGAGTCTGGGTACATTTTGGAATCCCACAAACCATTGTCTCAGATCAGGACAGTCAATTTCTCATCACATTCTGATCGAGCCTCTGGTCACTACTGGACACCAAGCTCACCAAATCCACGGCCTTCCACCCCTAGACAAATGGCCAAAATGAGGTCATAAATCGAATGATTGTGCAAATCCTTTGCATGTATAATTCAAAGCACCCTCACACATGGGATGAGAGCCTTCCCTATGTCCAACATAGCTACAACCGAGCCCTGCATAGCTCAACCGACCACAAGCCCTTTCAGGTGGGGTTGGGATTCCAACCATTGGGTCCCATAGATGTTGTACTTCCCCTTGCGGTCACCTTGACCGACTCATATCCTGCTCCAACTGAAGTTGAAAAATCCACCTGGTTCATTGATTGGATCCAACACATCCACCAATAGGTTCAGGATATCCTAGAAGTCCAATGACAAGTACAAGCAGGGCCATGATCAACATCGGGTGCCACATAAGTTTCAGGTGGGTGACAAAGTTTGGTTGCACTTGCAGAAAGAATGCCTTACAGGACCCCATCGGAAGCTTCGCCCACTTCGTTATGGGTCGTACACCATCACCAAGGCCATGGGGGATAATTCTTTTGAGCTCAACATTCCTCCTTTCCTTGGCCTGCACCGAGTGTTCAATGTGGATCTCCTTCGCCCTTATTTCCCACCATTATTGGACACCTCAGACGTAGCAGAATAACTGACACCAAAAGAGCTCAACCTAGACTACATACAACTAGCATGCAACGATGAGATTATGGAAACACAATTCAATGGCACTCGACAACAAAGGATCCAACTTTATGGAGTCGTCAAAGCAGGGCAGCTCCTGCACCAGGGCAAGTGGCTCACTCGAGGCCAAATTCAACAGAAATTTCCTCATCTGATGGGGTAACTCAATGCAATGGAGACCATTGATTCCTAAGGAGAGAGTATTGATCCAAGTGGATATCAGTGGCCACCCACCTTTTCTAACTGGCTCAAAACAGTTTTCTGGCAATTTTGGTAATTTACTATTTTTAGCAGTTTTAATTTCTGGGGCCATTTTGAGGGCCTAAATGAAGGTTTTTCAGGATAGAGATTCTCAATGATTTTTAAAAGCATGATTGATCCCCCAAAATGAATCTCCTCGATGATACCTTTCCAACGATATATCATATGCCTAAAACGAATATCGTATTCAAAAGCTACGACCCCGAAAAGTTGATGTACTAACTTACCCAGACGGGGCCCACATGACTTTTGGCGCTTCATCCCCTAGTGTTAGGTTTTTGTATGTATAGGGATTTTGGAATTCTTGTTTATTGTAAACAGGCCTTTAAATCCTCATTGTAATTGTCTTCTTGCGATTGAGCGTAATCGTCACATCTCTTCTCAGAGATAAGCCGCCACCATTCCAACAAGCTTGTTTCCACTGCATTTTACGGTTTCAGCTTATTTCCTTATTGAATAGAAAACCGGTTTTACTATATCTCTGTTATTTTGTGTTAAGCACCTGTTAATAATCTGTAGTCATTTCATTCTTCTCATAAAATCCAGATCAGTGGTTGTTGGATCTTGACCAAGTTTTGAGGATTCTTGGTCATGTTTGACCTAGTTTTGTGACTTCGACAGGCTATTGAAGGCAGAGTGCAAGACGAAGCGGAGATCGCGGGATCTTGACCCCTCTTTAGGGATGTTTGGGCTTTTGGGATATGTAATGGTTATGGGAATGTTGGCCCATGGGTTTACCCATGCTTTGGCCTACTTTGTAATGTATAAATAGAAGACTAGGCGATGTAAGTAGCGACCAATGGATGAGTGCTAGTACTGGCTATGTGCAAGAAGATGTGATTAAGACTTGCTGAGCTAAGTGAAAGTCATCTATATTTCTTTGTGCACAGACTATGTGAGGCTCTGTGCTTAGATATACTTGGGGAAGGAGGATCTAGCGAAGTGCACGCAAATCTCCTGTCCTATGCAGAGTAGTGTTCTGATGCTTTATGCCTGTAAGACGCTTGACAGAGATAATAAAGAGAAGAAGAGTTGGTGGACGTAGCCCCAGGGGGGGGTGAACTATGTATATCCTGTGTTGCGAATTCTTTGTGCTTTATGGTTGCTCTCTTGTTTATATTATTGAATGCTTAGTGCTATGTTAGATGATAGAAGAATCTGATATGATAGTTTAGTGTTGAATAATGTGAATGAATGTTAGATCCGATCTCTATGTGTGTGCGTCGTGCTTAAATCTATTGGATCTGTGTGAATTCTATGTTGATCTGTTGTTAGGGTTTAACTGCGCTATGAAATGAAGCTTAATACTAATGGAATATAATAACTAAGTTCTCTATTAAGGTGTTACAATCATAGATCTATGTCCTAGCTAAGGTTGAAGACACTGGAGTCCTACAACCACCCTTGCCTCTACCTCAGGTGAGACTTCATCTACTTCGCAGGTGTTTCCGAAAGGGTCGGTAGTTAGGGTTTTGTTGGTTTGCTATTGTAGCGTTGAACCCCGGGTCTGCCCATTTGCCAACAAATGGTTCCGTTGTCGGGAACCATTTGTTGAAGCCCCTATCAGCTGTTGAAAGGATGAAACGATCCCAAGAGAAGCGCACCGCTCAACAGCAGGTCCACACCATTCAAAGAAAAGTCATGGAAGTGACTCAAAGGCTCCAACCTATACAGGATGAGGCTTTCCAACTGTTCTTAGAGATCGAAGGCCGAGGAGAAGAACTGGAGCAAGTCGTCATTGCAACTGAACAACGCTTAGAGGGACCTGTCAACGAAACTGTTATCCAAGAGTTCACTGAGCAGGAGGCCATGGCACAACAACAAGTCGAAGCAACTCGAGCCAAGCTCGAGGATTTTGAGGCAGAATTACCCAGATCAGAGTGACTCAGGATGAGTCATAAATGAGTGTTGGGGGCCTGTTGGCCCTTGACCAAGTTTTGAGGATTCTTGGTCATGTTTGACCTAGTTTTGCGACTTTGACAGGCTATCAAAGGCAGAGCGCAAGACGAAGCAGAGATCATGGGATCTCAGCCCCTCTTTAGGTATTTTTGGGTTTTGGGGCTATGTAACGGGTATGGGAATGTCAGCCCATGGGTTTACCCAGGCTTAGGCCTACTTTGTAATGTATAAATAGAATACTAGGTGATGTAAGTAGAGACTGATGGTTGAGTGATAGTACTGGCTATGTGCAAGAATATGTGATTAATACTTGCAGAGCTAAGTGCAATTCATCTGTAGTGCTTTGTGTGCAGACTGTGTGAGGCTCTATGCCTAGATCTACTTGGGGAAGGAGTATCTGGCGAAGTGTGCGTAGATCTCCTGTCCTATGCGGGGTAATGTTATGATGCTTTGTGCATGTAAGACGCTTGACAAAGATAACAAAGAGAATAAGAGTTGGTGGACGTAGCCCCAGGGTGGGGGTGAACCACGTATATCATGTGTTGTGAATGCTTGTGCTTTATGGTTGCTCTCTTGTTTATATGATTGAATGCTTAGTGCGATGCTAGATGATAGAAGAATCTGATATGATAGTTTAGTGTTGAATAATATGAATGAATGCTAGATCTGGTCTTTATGTGTGTGCTTCATGCTTAAATCTATTAGATCTGTGTGAATACTGCGCAAATATGTTGTTAGGGTTTAGCTACGCTGTGAAATAAAGATTAATACTAATGGACTATAATAACTAAGTACATTGTTAAGGTGTTACAATCACAGATCCATGTCCCAGATAAGGTTGAAGACACTGGAGTCATGCAACAACCCCTGCCTCTACCTTGGGTGAGACTTCATCTGCTTCGCAGGTGTTCCCGAAATGGCCGGTAGTTAGGGTTTTGTTGGTGCATTGTTGTGCACGTCGAACCTCGGGTCTGCCCCTGTGCCAACAGTGGTACCAGAGCAGTCTTCTCCTTATCGTCTTAATGCATGTCCCCAATGAGGTCAGAGTACAAAGAGTTGGGTCTCGAGCTTGTTTCTCTTGAGGACAAAATCTCTCGCATGCCCAAGTGACCTCTCATGGTAGGAGAAAAGAAATATGACGAGACATGAGATCCTTTCAAACTATTGATTGAGGAAGCCCTCACGCAACAAAGGAACAAGATGATGGATAGTTTCATGCAAATCCTTCGGCGACTACCAACAGGCGACACATATTCTTCGAGCGGTGGCGCCGCCCCCTTCAAGGTATAAATAAACTTCGATATTCCTATATTTGAAGGTCAGATAGACACAGATGTTGTAGACAAGTGGTTGAATCTACTAGAAGGGTATTTTTATGTCCATAACTTTTCAAATAGATAAAATTTTACTTTTGCGCTCCTCGAAGCCTCTCCCCATGTCAAATATTGTTGGGAAACTTTCTGTGAGCAAAAGGAAACAAAGGAACCCTCATTATTTATAGTCACGGCCACCTGGGATCCTTCAGGGATGCTATTAAGGAACAATACTACCCTGTCGGAAGTTATGATGACTTGTATACCAAATGGACCACACTGCAGCATGAAAGAGACCAAGCAGTGTCAGATTTCACAAATATCTTTCATACCTTGCACACCAAGATGGGTATCAAAGATTCAAAGCAACATCTGGTGCTCAAGTATTGCAACACTCTGCTTAGATACATCCAGATCGAAATGGAATTTCTGGACATCTCATCCTTGGGTATGGCCTACCGATATGTCGTCAAAATCAAGCAGAAGCTCAAACAAAAGACGCAACAATTTGGGCCTAGGAACCCCTCACAACAAAAGACAGGAAAGGGCTATCCCAATCCACAGAACAAAGGACAGAGCAAATATGGAAAGTATCAGGAAAATCAGTGCAAGCCGCAAGCAAAGAAGGACACCGAAAAGACAAAGAAAGATACTGAGAAGTGGTGCGACTGCCATAAGATCCCTTGGCATAACACTATTGACTGCAGCTCAAAGCAGTTGTTGGTGGCTGAAGTGAAAGCCTCTAAATCAGATGTAGGTTCAGACTCTGAACCAGAACCAGAAAGTGGAAGACAGTTCATTGACGCAGAACCCAGTGCCACCATTTCTACCACCAAGTTCTAGCCTGGTGAACTAGACGAGCCAGAAGAAGGAGAACACCTCTTCCATTTATAGATGTGGGTAAAAGGCACCCCTCTACACCTCATCATTGATAGCGATAGCCAGAATAACCTCATATCATCAGAGGTCATCAAGCAGCTCACCTTGTTGACAATGTCGCACCCACAACCCTACACCATTAGATGGCTTCACCATGGAAGCGATCTCCGCGTCCACCAACAGTGTCGAGTGTCGTACGACATTAAGCCCTTCAAAGACAAGGTATTGTGTGATGTTTCTCCTCTCGAAGTTTGTGATATTCTTTTGGGCCACCCTTATTTATGGAAACATCATGTTGTATATGAGTCTAGGCCTCGTAGTGTTATTATTACTTTGAATAGGAAATTGTGCAGGATACCCGAGGCAGTCCCACCTAATGCTATTTCCTTGATCTCTGCTAAGCAATGCATGAAGGTCATCTGTCAGATGAGGAAGTTTTTCTTCTTCATGATCCATTCTCAGAATAAGCGAAATATCAAAGCCACATCTAGGGTCTCTGCGGCCGACCTCTCCACACAGCAAAATCAAGTAGATAAGGTCACAGAAGAATACTTAGATATCTTCTCCTCATCTACTGGGGTACCTCTATACTGCAAGGTCAATCACCCCATCGATCTGACCCTCAACACATCGCTGCCCAATGGGAAAGTCTATCATCGCTCTCTATTAGAGAATGAGGAGATCAAGTGACAGATCCAAGAACTGCTCCAGAAGGGGCACATCCATCCCATCTCATCAGCTTGTGGGAGACCAATCATCCTGGTACAGAAGAAAGATGTAACCTGGTGACTCTGCATTGATTATCGGGCTCTAAATAAAATCATAGTTAGAAACCGATACCTGATTCCCCAAATCGACGACGTCCTTGATCAACTTACGGGGGCCAAATACTTCAGTAAGATTGATATGAAGTTTGGCTACCACCAGGTCCTGATAGAACAAACAGATGTATGGAAAACCACCTTCAAGTCAAAGGAAGGCCTTTTTGAATGGTTGGTCATGCCCTTTGGTTTGAAAAATGCTCCAGCCACTTTCATGAGGATGATGGACAATATCTTGCGACCATTCACCAATACTTTTGTAGTGGTTTATTTGGATGACATTCTCATTTACATCAAGACTTGGGTCGAACACTTGCAACATATTCAACAGGTTCTGCACACCCCGCGACAGCACAAGCTATATGCCAACTTGGAAAAATGCTCCTTCGGCATGGACAAGGTCCATTACCTGGGATACATAATTGATCAGCATGGTGTACATGTGGATCCAGCCAAGATCCAAGTCATCCATGTTTGGCCATCCCCAACCACACTCACTGCGCTTTAGAGCTTCTTGGGCCTTGCCAATTTCTATCGCAGGTTTGTGTTGGGATTTTCCCATATTGCATGGGCCCTTAGCCAAATAACCAGGGGTGGTGGTAAGGAAAAATTTGTGTGCGGCCAGTCCCAACAACAAGCATTCGATGATTTGAAGCAACACTTGTGATCAACCCCAGTACTTTCACTACCAGACCTACAACATCCATTTGAGATCAAGACATATGCTTCAAAATATGCGGTGGACATCGTTCTCACTCAGCCCAGCCACCCCATGGATTATCATAGTGAGACACTATCAGATGTTGTCTATAATTACCCTACTTACGATGAAGAAATCTAATCCATTGTACAATCCTACTGCCAGTGGATACATTACATTCTTGGGAAGGAGACAGGCATTCAAACTGATCATAAGCCACTACAGTTCATGTAGACATAAGGAAAATTGCAGAATGATCGCCATCAAAAGTGGTCCACATACTTACAACAATTCCACCTCAACATCAAGTATAAAATAGGAAGCAGCAATTGCGGCGCTGATTGCCTCAGCAGACTGCCAGTCGCGGCACTCACCACAGTGCTGAACTCCTCTGGCCATGAGATCTATGGATGGCCCCAACTCTATGAGATAGACCGGGACTTCGCCACCACCTACCAAATGTTGGGTGCAAATGCAGTTGTCGATAATTTCCATATTCAGGATGGGTTGTTGTGTTGTCTGGGACATATCTATGTTCCATCAACTGAGCAAGAGAAGCTTATATGGGAATCCCACTACAATCAGGTGGTAGGACACTTCAGCGTTGAACAGACAGTGGCGATGCTACATAAACATTTCTACTGGCCAAAACTTTGACAGGAGGTCAGCAAGTATATCAAGTCTTGCACTAACTGCGCTATTGCCAAACCGACCACTAAGAAATAGGGCCTGTGCACCCCTCTTCCTACTCCTGACAAGCCATGGGAATCCATCTCAATGGACTACATGTCGAGCCTCCCATCCACCAAGTGGAGAAATGACTGTGTTTTTGTGGTTGTTGATCGCTTTTCTAAGATGGTGATTCTGGTTTCCTGCAAGAAGGACATCACAACAGAGGCCACCGCCAAGCTCTTCTTTGAACGAGTCTAGGTACATTTTGGAATCCCACAAACCATTGTCTCATATTGGGAAAGTCAATTTCTCAGCACATTCTAGTTGAGCCTCTAGTCACTGCTGGACACCAAGCTCAGCAAATTCATGCCCTTCCACCCCCAGACAGATGGCCAAACCAAGGTCGTAAATTGAATGATTGTTCATATCCTTCGCATGTATAATTCAAAGAACCCTCACACATGGGATGAGAGCCTTCCCTGTGTCCAACATAGCTACAACCAAGCCCTACATAGATCAACCAGCCACAACCCCTATCAGGTGGGGTTGGGATTTCAACCATTGGGTCCCATAGATGTTGAACTTCCCCTTGCGGTCACCTCGACCAAATCATCTCTTGCTCCAACTGAAGCTGACAAAGCCACCCGGTTCATTGAGCGGATTCAACACATCCACCAACAGGTTCAAGATATCCTATAGAAGTCCAATGACAAGTACAAGCAACGCCATGATCAACATCGGGTGCCACATAGGTTTCAGGTGGGCGACAAAGTTTGGTTGCACTTGCAGAAAGAACACCTTATAGGACCCCATAGAAATATTCTCCCACTACATTATGGGTCGTACACCATCACTAAGGCCATGGGGGGTAGTTCTTTTGAGCTCAACATTCCTCCTTTCCTTGGCTTGCACCCAGTGTTCAACGTGGATCTCCTTCGCCCTTATTTCCCACCATTATTGGACACCTCAGACGTAGCAGAACAATTGACACCAACAGAGCTCAACCCCGACTGCATACAACAGGAATCCAATGATCATATTGTGGACACATAGATCAAGGGCACTTGACAACAAAGGATCCAGCTTTATCGATTTGTCAAAGTAGGGCAGCTCCTGCACCAGGGCAAGTGCCTCACCCGTGGCCAAATTCAACAGAAATTTCTTCATCTGATGGGGGAACTCAATGCAATGGAGACCATTACTTCCTAAGGAGGGAGGATTGATCCAGGTGGATATTAGTGGCCACCCACCTTTTCCAACTGGCTTAAAACTATTTTCTGGCGATTTTGGCAATTTACTATTTTTAGCAGTTTTAACTTCCGGGGCCATTTTGAGGGCCTAAATGAAGTTTTTTCGGGATCAATCTTCTCAATAATAACCAAAGACATGATTGATCCCCCAAAATGAATCTTCTAGATGATACCTTTTCAACAGACTATCATACACGTAAAACAGAGATCGTATGCAAAAGTTACGATCCCGGGAAGTTGATGTACTAACTTACCCAGACGGGGCCCACATGACTTTTGGTGCTTCATCTCCTAGGGTTAGTTTTTTGGATATCTAGGGTTTTTGGCATTCCTTTTTATTGTAAAAATTCCTTCAGAGCCTCATTGTAATAATCTTCCTGCGAATGAGCACAACCGTCACATCTCTTCTCAGAGATAAGCCACCACCATTCTAGCAAGCTTGTTTCTGTTGCATTTTACAATTTCAGCTTATTTCCTTATTGAATAGAAAAACCATTTTTACTGGATCTCTGTTATTTTGTGTTAAACACCTGTTAATAATCTGTAGTCATTTTGTTCTGCTCATAAAATCTGGATTACAATGCTCATGTGACTACTTGACTTGCAACTTTCCTGTTGCAATGTCTAACACTTCTCTGAATTGTTCTCAACTTCACGAGTTCACAACATTTCAGTTGTTAGTAACAATTATTTCCATGCAATAATATATATGCATGTACTTACAAAACACATTCAACCATTGCATTTAGTACACAATTCTATCACTTACTATGCGCGAGTGCAATTCTCAATGCATACTTATTCAGTGCACCTTGCATTGAATTACATAATGCTCTTTATCTCAGTCATGTATCTCACCATCCATAAGTTGGAATTTTGACCAATGTGTTGACACATTCTCCACACACTTCCTATTGTCTTCCCAATTAATTGGATGCCTTTCTTTCTGACCTGAACACTACACCAAGAATATAATTTCATGGCATTCATTAGTGTTAGCAAAAAGGTTGCAGTCCAAGTTTTATTTAAAGGTAGGAAGCTTTTAGTACATGTGTGGCTCATAACCTTTCCATATCCATACCTTGACATATCCAACCATGTCCTGGTCTCATACATGACTAGCTTACTGACATTCATTCCTATAACAAGTTCTTTTCTTTTAATTCTTTGGTTATTACCCCATAACCAAATTAACATGGCATTCTACTATGTCAGTGTGTGCATTCTGAAGCTAAAAATCTTTGAATTAATACATGACTCCAACCTTTACCACATCCAGTGGTATGCATTCAAATAATATAATCATGTGATTTTATAAAATAACTCTGGCTGAGGAAATTCTTACCTAAATTCCCTTCAACAATTATGCAAAAAGAGTAATAAAAACTCATACCTGCATGACTTCCATTAATAAATTTGATGTTACCTGTATGGYTGATGGAAGTAGAAGCTTTCATGCTTATTTTATCAAACCTAACCAACCTTCAAGTTTTTGTTGCTTCCTTCAATATGTAGAAATCAACAACACTTGCAACATGAAAGTTTTTTGTTTTTTGTTTTTTATTTTTTATTTTCTACTTATGGTTGTTCAACCAACCCTAATTCAACTGCTGCAGTGCTACCACAATTTCAACAACTTATTTCCCATGTGAAAATTTTCCTTGCTGATCCTAGAAGTCTTCAATTCTTCTCGAATTCCTGAATCTTCTTGTGCTCTCATTGTAGTCACTGTACATGACTATTTTGTCTTGAGCACTTTCTAGCCAAATCACTGTTGGTTGCCTTTGCTTTTCCAGCCAATTACTAATTCTGACATTAACCTTCAACTTTTATTTGTTTTCTAGATCCATCTATCCCTACTAGCTTCAAACTTGACTTACCTATCCAATCTCTAGCATACTTTAAGGATGCACATATGCCCCTTTTTCCATTTCATAGTATCAAATGAAATTACTTCTTGTACCTTACCATCATAGATTCAGGTGATACCTCCAACCTTTTGGGTTGTCACACATGGCTCTATGTTACTTAAGATGGATTCTTTTCAGGCACCATCTCCTCTGCATTCAAAACCATGCATAGAACTGTTTTCTTCTTCCTGGTTCCTTATTGATCTCTCTTTAGAAGTCACTTCACTTTTAAATTATTATTGACTTGATATCTCCATGCTCTTATGGAAATACATTCACACCTTTGGAGTGCATCAACAATCCTCTACTATTCTAGATTTCCTTTCTGGAGTGTTGACATGCATTCCTATTAGCTTGATATCTATTTCATGATTTCTTCTTCCATTATCTTAGGATGTTCATTGATTTGACTCCATCCAAGAGTTTTTCCTTGTCTATTTTGCATACTTGCCACCACATATTATGTTGATATTAATTTTCAGCATTCCCCTATTACTTGGATCCCTCTGATCCAATTCCTTCATGACCCAATTATATTTCCAGACATGTTCTCTGAGTAACCTTGGATAGTTAACACCAACTTCTTCCTTGAAGCAATTTGGTTTAGCCTTTCCATGACTGATCATATCAACACTGGTGTTATCTTGATGAATTATTATTTTCTCCTGACTTGACCCATCTGATTTTTCAATGTGATTGACAAAATCAACTCCTGTCATGCCATATTTGATGACCTTCATGCCATGCTTCTAGTGTGCACGTTTTTTTTTATCAATAATGGAGGTGATACCTCCAATCTGTAGGAATGATCTATGGAGATGTCACATCTTGTCTCCAAACTCTTTCTTATTCCATAAAACCTTCCTTATTCCCATGCTTTGCATCTCCATATGAACTTATGGTTCATGCATTATCATGTATCGCAGATGGATTTCTCCACCTAGCATTCACATTTGATGTGAAAATATTGTCACCAAAACAAAATATCCTCTCTAACTTCCTATGATCTAAGCTGCTCAATCCTCAAATATGGATGAATACCTAGAATCCTCTTTCCAAGATCTTTCCAATGATTGCTTCCTTGCTCAATTATGAGATTTGAGCAAAAAGCTATGATCCTTTAAAACTTGTGCTTCTTCTCTGATGCATTCCTTGTGCAGTTGATCTCTTTTCTATGAGCTAATGGCTCTTACATCTTTTTTGGACCCTATCAAAAATTTCCCAGGTCTTCAGTATTCTTTTGATGCAGGTTCAAACTAGATGAAACCCAAGGGCTTCCTTCCTAACCCCTTTTTCCTTCTTTAACACAATTTTTGGACACTGGCCCTTTTTTTTCATCCCTCAATTGCGTGTGACCATAGGCTATGACCCAGTGCTATCAGATAGGTGCTTATCTAGATCCTTGAGAGCTTCGGAAGATCTTGCTACTTCGTACCTTATTTCTCTCAAACACCGAATTGGTGAACTTCGTGAAGTGGGGTGGATCAACGGTCCACAACTTCCTCAACAACTGACGGTTGGGATTTATTACGAAACTTTGAGCTTCATAAGTTTTGGGCTACCCATACTCTCCAATCTTCCAGTGTGCCCAGTCTCCGATCTGTGGTATCGGTTACCACGTACCTTCTCCCGATCAACGGTTGATATTAACTCCGACCTCTGGGAGTTTTCGACTCAACACAACTGCAATACAATGCCTCTTGAGTACCAAGTCTCTGGACCTTGGGATCATGTGCCACGCGTCCAATGGAGCCCATGGTCTCTGTGCTTGAACTAATAAATGTCAAAAACGTCATATAAACTTTAGTACTTTTCAAGTTGTGTGGGCAGGGCTTGGCGATTTTGGAGTAACCCGCCAATCGTTCTGCAATTGTCCCCACGCTAACACGTACCCCTTTTGGGAAACCATGGTTTGGATTGTGGGACCGCCTTGTAGAATTATCTGCCGTGCAACTTTGATCTCTGCAATGCCTCCCGGCCATCGATCTTGATAGATCGTGATCAAATTTAATGTGGGTCCGATCTAGCTAACTTCTTCACCAAGTTTAACTACCTTGTGTCACCCGCCTGATTAGACCACGTGTCAGCTTCGTGTGTCCTTACACGTGGCACTCTGCGTTGCTTTCTCCCTGCTTCTGAAGTATGCGATATGATGACGTGTGTCTTTTGCTGATCGACGACTATAAACTACTTAGGCTCTTCGGGCTACGGGAGTTTCAACCTCTCCACACTCTCTTTCTCCCAGAGTGCTTTCACCCGAAGTCCACGGATTATTGCCACATATCCTCTCTCTCAGATCAACGACACAGACGGACTCTGTTACTCTGCGGATTTCCAAAGGAACTCATGGCTAACTGCCTCGCAACTTTTCCATATCTGACGGTCTAGGGTGACTCTGTTTCCTTCTGAAGAAATCCTATCCATTAACTCGTTAAACTTTGAGAGTTTCTCCCCCTTTGAATATTTCTTCCCGCTATCTCTCCCGAGCTTCGTTTCTCGAACCCCTTTCTCCTTAGAGGGTTTCTTCGACACTTAGTCGAATTTCAGATCTGTGCACTCCTTGCAACAGATCTTCACGTCCCTTCATGAGAAAACTCAAGCTATTTCTCCCGACATTTTTGAGTCAAAGACATTGTCGACGCACTCCTTGCACCCAGGGACGCTTTGAACCTCGAATTTTGTCCCTTTCGAAAACAATTCACTCTGAAATATTTGTCTCATTAACCACTAACATGGCCCATCTAGGCTCAGTGTCGAAACCATGGCTCTGATACCATTTTGTAACGTCCTCGACCATCTACACCTCTGTCAGGAAACACTAACCAAATACCTTATCTTCTTCCAACTAGCTTTGATACCATTTTGTGATGTCCCCCAGCCACCCAGGCCGGGCCATGATATCTGGTAGAAATAAAAATTATCATATGCCTATAAAAATAAACATAAATAGACAACATAATTTTCTAATACACAGACTAATGCAGAAATAACAGTAAAATCATACATGTAGTAATCACAGGCATAACCCATAATATAACAACATATATAGGCAATACTCATCAATATAGCATGTACAAATACATAGCATGTAAATGAACATAGGAATGGGCACTTATCTTTTAATTGAAGTACACCAACTGCGTCCAGACCTTCCATGAACCTCCCAGCCATAGACCACGCTGCTCATCACGCTCAGTAGTGGGTCACCCCCGAGCTGGGACTAAACTCCACCGGGCAAGGGAATTCCTAGGCTTGGTTGAGGTTACAGAAAAATGCACAGTGCATCTAGAAGGATTCTCTCCAAGAGCCTACTTACGCCCACTAATCATGGACTCTCATTCCACACATGCCTGTTCCACCCCAGGAATATGCACCTTCATTGTTCCACAGTCCATCGACTGCTCCACTTCCCTTTCAGGGTCTCAACAAGAATTCTCAAAGCTCCGTAGCTGGTGTTGGACTCTCTCTAGAATAAAATCACTTCCCAACAAACTCTCTCACCTAGAGAGAGTTGCTTACATGCCTGACAACCTGCCTCTTCAACCACGGGCCTGAAAACCCACTTATTCAACCAACTTCAACTTAATTCCAGCAAGTGAGGACAATAACAAGGCTCAATATATCTCAGGGGATGGCAACAACCACCACTCAATAAGGCACAACATAGCTCTAGCAAGTACAGATACGATGTGCTTCACAGGAAGAAATAGGTCATCTTCACGGGTTACTAGTTTCAGAGGTGCATCCAAGATGAATAGGTCCACGATGGAGGTTAGACAAGTTAGGTGAAGGATGGGAGAATGGGGAGTGAACCAAGCTTAGCCAAAAATGTGTTGGCAGCAACTGCCAACCGTTACGACACAACACGACTAAGGAAAAATACAAGTTCATCCAGATTCACAGGAAATACGCAGGACAACTCTAGTGTCTGCAGATTACACTGTCACAGGCATCAGTGGGGAGTGTGGAAGACTTCCAAGGTGACTAACCTTGCAAGGTGCAGACCGAATGGTGAAGGATCATGATCATCCTCCAAATCGTGAGACTCGTGAATGAGATCCTCGACAACGAGCTGAATTTACCACTTAAAATTGCATGCACCCAGGTTGACACATGTCTCCCTGAAGTTGCATGAGCTCCACTTGATACTCATCCCCCTTTCCCCTAGGAACTTAGGACACACAGATTATGTCAAACCTTAGCCTTTAGGAAATAATAATATAATATTATTCCTTTAGAGGTAAGCCCTATAGCTTAGCCCCTTCCCCACCTAGTGGAGCTTAGTCCCCCATAAATCTTTCTTCGTGGAGGGTCTACACGCAACGATGTATAATTTTTATTAATGATTTTTCATAATTACGTATAAAAAGCATGCTCCTGGCCTTAACATCCTAGGATCTCTGGCCTAATCATCACATAAGCCTCCTAGCTTATTATAACTCAGCTCACCAGCCTAACAAACATGTTTACAATTCATAATTACAACTGGGGCTCTACCAGGGAATATTACACACACACACACACACACACAAGGTGGACATTGAAATATTTTATTTATGGCCAACACTGAAATATATTTTTTGTTATTAATATATTTTTTAAATGCCACTTGTGAACTCCATGTTGAGCACGGAAGGAATTACTCATCTCCTTCATAGTGGGTTGTAAAAAACACTTCTCAACGCAACCAAGATATATACTGTAGGATTTGGAATACAAAAAAGTTCAGGTTAAGTACCAAACATACACCCACATTTTTCTTGAGGATAGACATCCCTTCATGATATAAAATTGAATACCTTACATTTGTTTGAGAAATAAATTTTGTGGTAATTTTTCATGGTAATGTTATATTTATTAATGATCGTGTTTATCATCCCCTATGAGTATGATGTGAATAAAAAACAATGAAAACAACAATAAATTTTAAAAACAATAACAATAGTTAAAGTAGAGATAATTATGAAGTGGTGTTAAGAGTCCAATTAGCTTCAGAATCTTGAAAAAGATTTTTTTATTTTGCATTCATTGAACGTGTGGACCCATATTTTGTTGTATGTGTCACTCTCAGATGGTGAGTCACTTAAATAGCATAGGAATAAGTTAATAAGTGGATGAACTCATTTTTTAGGTTGAAATTCTTCCCCAGATCCAATAGGAATTTTGTTAAAAATCATAGTTCTACTTAATTGATAGAAACTTTGATCATGGAACTTTACCCTTAAGGGTTTTGGTCCTATTACCCCCCCATGCCTAGGGGTAACTAAAGGATATAATATCTCATCACTTGCAATGGATACAATGATCTCGACCATGATGATGATAAGCATGTCCACAGATGGAAGCCCAACAACCCCCCTCATATTTCCTTTTTCTACTACAAATCATCCAAGCTCATCACATCTAGTCAAATTAATGTATGGGAGATGGTAAGCTAGTGTCACCATGAGGTATTTTAATCCTTATTTAATGCGAAGTTGTAACACCCTCATTTCCCCTAGGTTGTAATTAATCATTAATTATGATCACCATGCTATGGCATGGGAACAATGTAAATGTATTATTGTTTAGATTGCCAATAATTGACTCTGGGGGTGAAGCCTTGAAGTAATGGCCATGGTATCACTAGAGGAAAGAGTGAGGAAACTATGGAGAGGGTTCATTATGTCAAAATGACCCAAATTCTCCTTACTGAAATGATAAGCCTCATCCAGATTCCAAGGAGGAATAAATTAATGAAAGAAGGATCAGTGGTTGAAAAATCAACTATCCCCGTGAATGGAAGCATGGAGGGTATGGCTGAGGAGAAAAAAAGCTATCGGTCTGAAGTACCACATAGTGCAGTTTTCCTGCAGGCCCAGACTAAACTGAGTTTCTACTGACAGAAGGAACAAGACAGGTCCAGAACCTTCATGGGGAGGGAAAAGGCGTGGAAGAATACATGCGAAGGAAGACAAGAAGGAGACACGCCAGGAGGGGAATGCACGACCCAGATGTGTAGAAGAAAAGAGGAAGAGTGCGGGAGGCTCTCCAGCTGAGAAGAAGAACTGAAATCTTGATAAGTTGTTCTGGTTACTAGAGAGAACAAGAGAAAGGATCTTTGAGAATTTTCAGAAAACAAGACCTGAGCAGAAAGTCATGAGCTTGATGCTGAGGGAGCATCTAATAAACCTTGTAGAGGTTGCGACAAAGAGAGAGAGAGTCTCCGAGAAACTGCAAAAAGTTCCCTAGTGGTATCATGGCTTGGCACGGGGGTGGACAGAGTGATAAGAATGAATGCCTCTGAGCCTATGGTTGGGTGGAAAGGCGAACTCCCATAGTTAGTTGGATGGTGATTGACAGTAATAGATAAGTATTTTGTTTACCCTATGCACTTGGATTGAAATGCATGATTTTAATGTCTGTGATTGTGATTCATTGTGCTTCACGTGAAATTAATGGTTATAATGCTTACTGATCTTCTGTAAGTTGTTTCATTTGAATGGGTTTAATATGACAAGATTGGTTGCTAGGATGGTTTGAAAAAACCTCACCATGTTTTAGAACTTAAGTTCTATGAATTGGAGGGCGATCCCTTCAAACTAGTTGTCCAAGAGACCATGGGCTCATGCCCACGGCCTTAATCCAAATCTTGGCTAAGAGTTAAAGAGTGTAGCCTCTAGTGCTTGACAAAGTTCCATAGGACTAGGCCCATGGAACCCTTCACTACATTAAAAAAGGAGCTAAGTCATTCGAGACTCTGGAGCTCCGGGGTGAATGAACATTTCAATGTCCAATTGCGTTGAAGGAAACCCGTCGAATCGGTAACTTGACGGATGAATGGGGGCTAGCGGTCCGCTACTGTAACATGGGATTTATCCCCTTGTTAAACCCCAATCATCGTCTCGGTTGTGTAGTGATGTGAGCCATAGATCTGAGGGTATTTGGGGTCTCCCCTGACTGATGGATCGATGACACGTTCAGTTCAACATTGACCACTTCAGTAGAACCTGTGAATGTCGGAGTTGCAAAGTATTGTGGGTCATCGATCTTTAGATCCTTCGAGATCCCTCTTAGTCGTTTGATCATGGGGACGCACATATAACATCAGGATCATGTGGGGGTCCACGTGTCAAGGGATGGTGATACCATGTGTGGAAGCTTAGTGGTAGAGCAAAGAGATATCGATGACCTAAGGCATGTGCCACGTATCTTGCCAATGGGTTTCAGGTTGACAAGTGTCCCTCTAAGAGTGGCCTAATATTGAGACTAAGAGACCCTTGAGCTAGATTTGTGAGTCATTGATCTGGGGACTCCATTGAGAACCCCTCCCAACTATCTGATCCACCAGTGGAAGGATTCGCGTGTAGCACTTCGGCGAAGTCCTACTCCAGGAGAAACAGAGTATTAAGGGGGTAGAACCCCCAAATGCCGAACACACGAATTAACGTGATTCATTGCTCTGAGGGAAATTTGGATCTCCCATAACTGTTAGATCTAAATCGGGGTTAGCCAACGTTGACCACTCCGAGAGAAAAAAGAAAGTTAAAAGGCAGTTTCCCCGAACATTGAAGTTACAAAATGATGGAGGCCATAGATCTCTAGATCTACGTGGACACACCTCGATCGTGAGATCTAAGGGGCATTGGAAGGTTTCCAGTCTGGAGTGATGTGGCACACTGACATCACCCAAGGTGGTGTGGAACCACGTTCGACGTGCCACGTGTCACCTTGATTCATGCTTTCCGTAGACCCTATGTGCCCATTAGAACGTGACACATGTCACCCATTGATGGGGCCATGTATCATCTTTGCCTTTCCATGTGTCATCCACCTGACACATATTCGCTTGACCTATTAGCAGCTGGAGTACTTGGGACCTAACTGTCCTTGCCTCTACATTTAATATGACATCACGTGTGAGGGTGGACCCTTCGAGAGTCCAGGAATTCAAAACTCTGGAGATTTAGGGTGAAGTATTTTAGATGAGTTGCAAGGGTCGAAGGTTGAATCCATGTGGAAATATTTTAGGATCCTTGAGAGTTCTGGATTTTGGGTCTCTGGAGGATATGCGTGTAGAAAGAAAAAGGGGCAGTTAACGCCGAAGCGTCAAATTCCCATAACCCTGTATGTCGAACGAGGATGAAGTCTCGTCGATGGATTTAACGATGGATGGACTTCCACTATGGATGTAGGAGCTCCAGGGAGCTCTGGGACTTTGGGGAACCTTGGGATAATATGAATGAGACAGACCCACGTGGCCTTTGACCAGTGAAGCTCAAAGAACTTCAAAAGGGCATAACTTCCAATCTAGAGCTCGGATTTGAGCATGGCGACAGTGGTTGGAAATCTCTTGATGAGAATAAGGTGATGGAGACCTCAAGAAGAGAATTCAAGATGACAGAGGAAAGTGAAATTTTGATACCCCATCCCTAAAAAGGTACTTAAGGTGTTGGGTGTGTTACAAATTGGTATCAGATCATGGCAACAACACTTGGCCTGCTTGGGCTCATGAAAGAGTCAAGTGATTTTCTTTCTTAGAAAAATTTAAGGGAGGGGAAATACTACCCTACCCTATCTAGTAGAGCATTATTCAGACACAGGCTTGGATGGGTCAGAGAACAGTCATAAGACTACTTTACCAAGGCTAAAATGAGTCTGCTGAGAGTATCACTGTCATGCGGAAATTATCTGCATAAGTTCAATGAGGAGAAGGATGTAGATTAAAATTCAGTTGGGATTTTACCCAACAAGATTGAATCATGCTAGTCTGTGGCAGAGGAATCCTATCATTTCTTTTGGGAAATGATAGCCAATTCTATAGTAGTGGGATTATGCTGATGGGAATTAATATCAAGACTTGAATGTGAATGGTTTGAAAGGATCCATAGCAGTAATAATTATTGCTTTAATGAAGGATTAAACCTTGTATATGTGTATGATCCCTCATGATCATAGGATTGATGGAAATGGTAAGGTCAATTTACTTGACCTATAATGAATGAAAATTGTTGTTGGAATAACCCAGTAAGCAAGTAAAAAGGAACCCTATAGATTAAGAGCAACCTTCATGAAGGTAGAAGTGAAGTGACAAGACCAAGTTCAAAAGCTCATGGTTGTGTTAGGGGAGTGTGTATCCCTATTAAATTAAGGGTGTGTCTATGTAAGAGGAATGAATTTGGTGACCATTCTCTGAAAAGGGAGAGCATTTGCAACTCTCAGGTTTCGAAGGGAACTGAGAAACAAATTTTTTTTCTGGGTACATGAATTGTTGGGCAGTGTTTTTCTAATCAAGTTAATAAACGAAGTTGTAGAAATATGGAGTGATTGAGTGAGAAATCACAACAGCCTCCCTTGCTTGGCAGATAGGAAACTAATCTTCCATAATTCATGTGGGAAGAGGAGAGTGACCTCCGTCCCTGGCTATT
This sequence comes from Picea engelmannii, assembly GCA_009831015.1. Classification (NCBI taxonomy): domain Eukaryota; kingdom Viridiplantae; phylum Streptophyta; class Pinopsida; order Pinales; family Pinaceae; genus Picea; species Picea engelmannii. The sequence goes on along the minus strand of ML783608.1, from coordinate 1,013,754 downwards.
GTTAAACAAAAGAAAGAGTTCTAGGTGTAATGGTTAAGGATGATCTACATTTGCAGCCTATCTTCCGTTTTCAATGAGAGTAGACAGAAACAACTAAAACCTCTACAAATATTTAAAAAGAAAGAGATGGACCCTTTGCCCAAGACATATTATGATCTAAAGATACTCTGGAGTTATGTATTAAAATACTTAGTAAGTAACATACTTTTAAATTGTATTTGGGATTTAAGGAAATAGTCCAAATGTTATTAGACATTAATTTTTTTTATAAATGAGGTAAAATGGTTAATTAAATGTTGACCCTAATTGTGGTAAAGGAAGTGTTGGGGCACTTCTAGATGCCCAATGGGTCATATTGACATCTAGTGGTGGATGGTATCCATACAGATATGGTTTGGTATACTTAAATCGTAGTGAGGGGAATCTAGAAAAGGATTTCCTTGATCGAAAGGTCTACTGATCAAGACCATTTGGAAGCTAGATTGGTTGTTTTGTTACCTTGGGCATGGTTATAATTGCCCAAACTGTATTTATGAGTTGGGAAATGTTTTTATGGAAGTTGAGGAAAGAGTTTTTTCTTGCTCGTTGTTATCGTATAGAAAGGGAAACATAGTTATGACTATGTCTGTTAAACTTTCAGGTGGATATCGTGTGAATGAATGCAAGTTCTCAAATGAGAGGGAAGCTCAATGTTGAGTATCTCTATGGAACTTGTCATGAAAATGATAGTAAGATCCTTGGGAGAAGGATCTGGAAGTTTGATATGTCCATGAAGGGCATGGAAAGGGTGCAAACAATGAGCTTGAATGATGAATGTTTAGCTATGTTTGTATATGCTTGAGTTCATGAATTTGATGCATTGTGAGGTTGCTTGATATGAAGACTGATATTAAGGCCAAATAGATAAGAATGAATGATATTAAATGTGCAAGTGATGCACATATATGATGAAAGAGTAAATGAACAATGATTCTTTGTTGTCATGATAAAAGGCAACATGATTATGTCTTTGAGGACCGCATGAGAACAATTGTGAACAATCACGACTTTAATGATTTTAATGAAAATATGTATGTGAGCCGCAAAATATACCTATGGTAGATACACATAGGATTATGATTATGCATGTGGTTAGGAAATAAGGAATATGTGTGGATAAATAATCTGGATGCATAACAAAGATGCATGTTTATATTCCTTATGGAATATTTGATAAACAAATGAAGCTAACTCAAGGTTGAGGCTATCATAGATAGTTAAGGATATGCAATAAGGAAGTGGCATGTTGAAGGAGTTCCCTGTGGAGGAACTGTGTGAGGACTGTGTTAGGAGAAAATAGTCACAACCTTAATGACTGTTGAGAATTGAGCAGTGGAAAACATCATGCATGAATGGAAGACTAACAAATGAATGTTGACCATTCTTATAATTGAATGGTAATGTGCAGAATGCACAGGTTCATGATTCATTATGAACTAAAAGTTTTCTATTAAAGCATGTTGAGGTATCCAAAAGGTTAGGGTGAGACTAACCAAGGTTGCTCAAGGAAAAGAGCAGGAAGAGCCCAACAAGGAGTAAATTGAAAAAACAAAGAAGGGAAAAGGGGGAATACTTTTCTCACTTTAAAAACTTTGAATTGCTTACAGAGTTGTAGGTATTAAAAGAGCAGTCATGGGATAAAGTACAACTGGAAAAAGGGAGAATGAATAAATAAGCATATTTAAATGACTGGGCTCGGTTAAGCCGTGATAATTAAAGGCAGTGAGGCCTTGGAAAATAACTTAGTTGGACCGAAAGTCCAGGGCTGTGTAGAAGGAGTTGGACGAGGGAAGAGTTCCTTGACCCCTTCCTTGTTGGTTATTGTATTTCTCTGGTACGAGAGATTGATTTACTAATAAAAGTAAATGTTTTTTCTATATTTCTCTGATGTATTCAATTTGGCTCAAGGTCATGTGTGTGTGTTCAACCCATTTCAACATTTCTTTATGTACTATAAGGCATAACATGGTTTCTTCTTGATAACTTATGACCTTCACCATGAATATATCCCTTACCAACTTATATATACCATGCTCCTCTAAGAAGTTATCTCTTAGAATCATCATTGAATGTGTAGTATATTTATAGTAATCAACTTCATGTATGAGAGTTTCTAGTTGTCTCCTCATGGCAATAGCCTCTCTCTCATCTTATTTATCTCTATCAATGGTGGCATGAGATATAGCCATCGCTACCCCCAGAAGTTCACTTACCTTGGCCTTGTTTTCATCTAGCAACATTTCTTTGGTGGTTATGACCATGGATTTTTCTATGGTAATCTTCCTCTTCCTACTTGTTCTTCTTACCAACACTTTCCTTTTCATGTCATAGGCTATGGCCTCAATATCAACAACTTCATCTATTGGATTTGGTATTTTTTGATCATCCGATGCAAACACATTGTCCATGCTTCCTAGAGTATGAAATTTCTCTATGATAGGTATCTTGTGTAAGTTTTAAACATGTGAAGTAAAGCAATGCATATATATTCTTAAGCAATACAGAAATTAATCAATGGCTCATACACAGAATACACAGAGATCTTTACCGGAAACCCTCAACCGGGAAAACCTTTCTTTTTCATTATATCAAATTTCACCATTCGCCATACAATATATACAATGTTTTTTTAGGTATTCCGTAGATACCAAAACCCTAATCCCTTAATCTGGGATTAATTTACAAATCAGCTAAAAATAGCAAAATCCGCTAAAAATAGCAAAAACCGCCCCAAAAAAAAATTCCGGGGCGTTGCCCCGAACCCCATCGACACCGGGCTATGCCCGGTGTCGAACGGTGCGCGTACTCGGGGCGCTGCCCCAAACCCCGTCGGCCCC
>ML783608.1:985798-1006738 GCA_009831015.1 Picea engelmannii | reverse complement strand
CTCCCACTAAACCCAGGTTTATCACAGACCCAAGATAAACTTGATCTATCAAGACCGAGCCAAACCCTCAACAACAAAGGCGTCCCTCTGAAGCCAAAAATGTGCTCTGATACCACGTGTAATTTTTAAACCTGTGAAGTAAAGCAATGCATATATATTCTTAAGCAATACAGAAATTAATCAATGGCTCATACACAGAATACACAGAGATCTTTANCGGAAACCCTCAACCGGGAAAACCTTTCTTTTTCATTATATCAAATTTCACCATTCGCCATACAATATATACAATGTTTTTTTTAGGTATTCCGTAGATACCAAAACCCTAATCCCTTAATCTAGGATTAATTTACAAATCAGCTAAAAATAGCAAAATCCGCCCAAAAAAAAAAATTCCGGGGCGTTGCCCCGAACCCTATCGACACCGGGCTATGCCCGGTGTCGAATGCTGCGCGTACTCGGGGCACTGCCCCGAACCCCGTCGGCCCCGGGCTACCGCCCGGTGCCGAACGCTACGCGTAACCAGGGGGGGCCATACCTGCCCCCCCCTGGGACCCCCCTAGGAAGCGCCCGACGCAACGGCAGAGCCCTAGTTTGTACGGACCGAAAGATGCAGTTGTCGTATCTGACGCACCCACACACACACATGCAAAGAATATAACACATACCCAACATCTTGACCTTAACTGTTGTTGGTTTCTGACCACCTAATTCGTCTATTTATTTACCAATTTTCTCCTCTTTGCTCGACTCTTTGGGAGGTTGATTAGTTTTACTGGTTTGTTTAGCTCCTACTTCTATAGACATATCCTTTGTTTTCTCAGGAGTTGTTGTATCTTTTGTTGCGATCCCTGTTGATAATTTTGGTTGTGTCACTTCCTCTTGAAAAAAAGTAGTTGGTGGATCGACCATTATTTCTTCATGTCTTGGTATAGTGTTTTTCTCCTCTATTTTCTCTTCCTTACTCACATCCTCTTCTTATATTTGTGGCTATTTTTCTCCTTTTCAATTTCGTCTTTTTCAGAGGCTATATCCTATGAACTTTGATCCTCAGTTCTATCTCCATTCTTACCTCCTTGAGTCTTTTATTCTTTAGGTAGTTGTGACCTTTTGTTCTAGTGGTGTTGTGACCTTCTCAGTTGCACTTGTTGTTGCAGACATCCCTTCTGGTTGAGGATCTTCAAAAAGTGAGCTTCCTTTTCCATCTAGGTTGGACTCATCTATAATAAAGACTTTCATCTTTTCAACATCATCATTATCATCATCATCCAACAATATTAAGTCTACAATTGTGGGGACATGGAACATTGTATATGGAACCTCTTTGAAGGCCTCATATGATACCATTGGTTCTGGTTATCCTCCTTGTACTTGGTCTATGCTCAATTCTGGATGGGTGTTGAATTCCCCTTGTGTTATTTTCCCTTGAGGGATCTGCTTAGCTTCTCCCCTCTTTAATTGTTTTTCATCTTTACTTTTCTTTTCTAAATCCCCAGTTGCCATGTTTTGTTCAACTTCATGTGATTCTCTTTCAACCTTTACCTTGAGTCTTGCCTCATCAACTCTCCTAGCTTCCTCAATTTCTCTTTTCCTCTCCATTGACCATTCTCATATAGTTTCCTCTCTAGTTTGATTGATGTGTTCCACCTGTTTGTCCATAGACATAGCTCTAAATACCGTTAGATCAAGTTGGTATTTTATTTGGAGTACTTCATCCCAACTTTGGGAATTTTCAGTGAAGAATCCATCTTCAAATTTGTCATGAGCATAGGGCCAGTAAATTACTACTTGTATTGCATGTTTTGAAACAATTTCTTTCAGGTCATTCTTGGGCTACCTAGTAATCACGAACATTTATTCCAAGTTACTTATCCATTCTTATTTTGTTTGTGTAGTGTCCTTGACAAAATAGTATCCTAACTTAAAACCATAAGGGATAAAATCTCTATTCTTGTATTGGACCAGAGATGCATTGAAACCTTGTAGGATAGTATGGTAACATATTTCCCCTAAGTCTAGTTGGTTTGGTAAATAATATAGCAGTAGGTTTGGGGCTCCTGTGGCTCCAAATATTCTGAAATAGGGGCATTTCTCTTCCAAGTGCCAATTTCCAATCAAATATATTGTTTTTTTGGCTTGTTTTGAGAGTCGCGAGCACTCTTGTCTAAAGATAATGAATTAAAGCTTGGCTAGGAATAAATCACATATCATGGAATAATATTTTTTATACATGTTCTCCCATAGAATGTTAAATTATACATGCATAAGGATTTATGACACATGCTCATACCCATTTTTGAGAAAAACATTTCTTGCCAAAACTACTTCTAGTAAGTAGGAAGCCATGTAAAAGGAAGGCACATCCCCTGGTTCAGTGTTTTGGGCTTATTCTACTCCAGTGCTCAGTTTTTTGACTATAATAGATCCTTAGTTAAAAATGCTTCCTGACACTACCACAATGTATGCTAAAGGCATCCATGCTTTCGAGAATCTAGAACAATCTTTTTCTCCATATTATTTGCAAATTAAGGCCATCGTGTACATGTAGGTTTCTCTTAAGTTTGACATTGTTATAGGAAAAATCAGTAAGTGCGGAAAAAAAATAATCTCCCTAACTTCAACAAGAATCTAGAACAAAACAGAGCAGAATACAAGCTTCTCCTTAGATTTCATTATAATGTAAGCTAGTTCAAAGAGGGACAAATGACATACCATTTAAACGACGTTTGATCCTTGCTAGTGTCGTCCTTGCTCCATATTTGGATTTGTGGGATGTTGAACTTGTTAAGAAGAAAAAAACAACAAAGAGAGAGAACAATATATGTATATATTCCAGTTAAGCCTATGCATAAGATCAAGGAGTTATACAATAAAAGTGGAGACACCTTTATAGGGAAGAAATGTATTACTGCATTATATTGAATGAAAGTGGAGAATACAACCCATGCTTTGATGTTGCAAGGTCCCTTCCAATATCCCTTTGCTTCAACACACACACCTTTTCTCTAATACTTTTGATGAAGAGTATTCACAACCTGACTTGGAAAGCTAAAGCAAAGCTATCACAAGTACAATCTTCAACAGAATTCTTCATGCATAAGCCAACATAACATTTCCCATGAGAGATCCCTCTTTATATAGGGTGAAATAGGGATGGATGAGGAGATTAGGATGATCCCACTAAATCAAAGAAGAGAGTAGTATCCAAACCGATCAAAGGCCACCTCATCTTCTAGAAGATTCCCTTCTAGAACGTTTGTAAATTTTATCTTTTTCTCTTGTTTGAGCATCGTTGCACCCTATGCATAAGAAGCCTATGGTGACACCACAGTCCAATTTTGGTGTAGCATGTGACGATCAAGCATCGTCGCACCCCAATCATTTAACATGATGCGATGATCTCCTTTGATAGGGTTTTTAGGAGAAGAAAATTGATTCAATTTCTCATGGAGAAAGTCTCATTTTAGTAGTTTTAGGGAACAAAGAAGTGAGTTATGCATATATCGTCAGTTGATCACAAGGGTGACCAAAATAATTTGTAATAGAATGCCCCCCAAAGTATGAAGTTGGAACCTATGACAATTGAAATACTTTGTAGAATGTGTGTGTTGAGAACAAGGAGCACATCGGTCGGGAACCTGCAAACAATCAAGCATTTGCATAATAATATACCATTTTTGGAGGTAGGCATTCCCATAATTAGACTACAAGTGACCCTAAGCATAAGTGTCAAGTGATTCATGGCCACCAAACATACACTGTGGATCCATGTCATCATGATTCGACATAGCCACAAGAAATACACTATGGATATATGCTCTAAAAAATTCAAATTTGGACATAGCCACGAGACATACACAGTGGATCTATGTGTTATTTCAGACTTATGAATACTCCATCGCAACCTGGATCGAATGGTGAGATCTAGGGTCTTCATTTCCATCATCCCAAAGTACAAATCTATCCATGTGATTACAGGTGTCGAAGTCGAACATGGTAGAAACCACTTGATTACTGACCATTAATGGACATCGTTAACAAGTGCGAGGGAAATCACCATCGATGTCAATGACCCCCAAGGTACTCTAGTACAATCCAACGAATGTGAATAAATGATTTGAAGTCGAACACTTGATGGAATCTTCCAATGAGGGCCTAATGATGTGAACCCATTGTTTGAAAGTGAGGAAACCCGTCATTGAGGCATGCGGGTTCCAAGGTACTAAATGATTTCTAAGTCTAATTCCTGGATAATGAGTCGAAGTTGATAGGAAAAGAATTGTCACAGGAGGGCCTTAATTTATCCCCCATCAATTACATGAAATATGTAACATATTTGAAGTAGATCAGAGTGTAAAGTGATTTAGGACTTACTCAGGGAAGGCCGACATTGTAATATTTGAGGACTGCAGATGGTTGACTTGACATAAGGCTTGTTTTAGGTTGAACTTCTCTTGAACATATGAATGACACGACAATTGTCTTGACAACATTGAATCAAGGAGGACCCACCATATGGATTTGTGGATGGTCAAACGAGAGACAAATGGATTTCCCAACCCAGATACAATGATGAAGAGTGGTGTCATGTTCAAGAGAAACTTACTGCCACTAACACAGATACAGATATACATTTCTTTCCCAATTTTCCCTCACCATTTCTGGCGAGTACCTCTTTATTTTTACGTAACCTTGAGGAGGATAACATATGATTGTAATGTAAGCTCATCCTTTGGATGAGTCCCTTGGAGTATTTTTAACGAACCCTAGGAAGGAGTGGTTCGATCCCATATGGGCCTTTTGATGCTTGTTTTACGAGTCCAAACAAAGAAAACTCAGGGGTTTTTCATGTTTAGAGAGTTTGAAAAACACTTAAATAAAACTCCAAAATGTCCTTTTTGTAAGTTAGTATGACAAGACTAAAAAAAAGATAATCTACCTCTCATTAGATGTTTTCTTCAAATACTTTTACGAGCGTGAAAAGAACAAGGTTGCTTGGCTATCTCTTCATGTTTAGGGAGATTGAAAAGAGCTTAAAGGATGCTCCATAGGATTCGTTTTTCGTATTACCATTACGAGTTTGAGAAAAATGATAAAAGGTTACTCGATTACATTCTGATAGTTTCACGAGTGTGAGAAAGAATAAACACCATGCTCAGAGTTTTTCCTGAAGAACCCTAAAAGTATATATACATCATAACAACACGCAAAAACAACCAAAAATAAGTTATCCATATCAAAAGTATGTACTCCGATCTCTCAACCTGCAATATCAACACTTTGCAAAGTTCATTAGGTTTATGACATAGGTAAAAATATTCAAAAATTAATTTAATTTGAAATTAAAATGGTAAAAGTTAATAAAATAGGTCAAAACTAGTTAATTTACCATTTCATTTGCATTTTCACCAAACTAGTGCCAAACACCCCCTTTTTCCTCCAATTTTCAAGTGATGATTCTGGAGCGCTCGGTGGAGGATTTCTCGAGCTGCTTTCGTGAAGTAGGTATTCTTCTTCCCCTCTCTCTTTTTATGGTAAATTTTTTCAATTTCAATGGTTAAATTTTGAGTTATCGCCAATTTTCCAAGGGTCATTGCGCTTTCAGATCGTCGCAATCCCACCCTATCGTGAACTGTGACGATCCTAAATCACCGCAAGGGTTCCACAATGGGAATGCGATGATGTTGCACTGTGAGAAAAAGAGCCTCTAGGATGACTACAACTCAAAATCTAAAAAGACAGATAGAGTTAGGAAAACTTCCAATTTTTAAATTTTGATGAACCTAATCATCTTTTATCATTTTTTGGCAGGTTTTCATTGGTCATCATGCTTGAGTGGAGGGAACGAGAGCATGAGGAGGAAGATTACTTTTCTGGGAATGTTATGGGCACTTTCATGGCACTCTGGGAGTCTGGCTTGCTAGATTTTTTCAAATTGCAGGGCGTGAGGGCCCAATTGAGGCTATTGGAGTACCTAGTTATCATGTGGGACGTTAATCAGCAAGAATTTCACATCGGCGTGCATACACTCACATTAGATATCGATGGAATCTACTTCTTAACTGGGTTATCTCATCGAGGCTCTCAAGTGTCACCATCGGGAAGCAAAGCCGGTGGCGAACCCATGGATTATTATGTAGCACATCACTGGGTACCTGGTACAGAGAAGCATAGTGGCAAAGTTTCCATAAAGGATGTTCAAGACTTGCCTTTGAGGAATATCCTCTATACTATCACTCAGATGGCAGGGAGTGTGACTCCTCACATGGATTTAGAAATCCATTTTCAGTATGCTATCGAGTGTATGGAGCCCCAGGTTTTCAATTGGTGTGAGGGTCTTCTAAAAAACATGAAGAAACAATTGACAAAGTGTAGGACCGGTCAATTGAAACAATTCAGGTATGGATCTATTTTGGTATCCTTCTTCCTAGAGAGGGTCCCCATTTTGCACCTACAACATGTGGAATGGGGAATACTTGCACCATAGGATCCTGAAATGAAGAGATGGGTAGATTTGATGGCATGTCATGGAGGTGTACCAATCATTACATATGATTTAGCTTTCTTCCAGAGTCTAAGGGATTAACTTGTCATGGTTGAGGAATATGCATATGTTGGGACTAACTTCCATGGAGATCCCGACTTGGCATTACCTGAGGGTTCTCAGTGGGGAGAGATAGGTAAGAAGGATTTTGTTTATTATATGTTGTTTTTGGTATTTTAATTATAAAATGTTTTTGTTGTTTATCCGAGACTAATCAAGTGCTCTCAACAATGCAGATGTAATGGAACCTTTTAGGCCTCCATGATCATCTCCTATCTAGATACGTGGAGAGATAGGCGTAGTGGTGGGTCAAGGGGTTGCAGTTGAGGATCTCTAGGAGATCAAACATAATCTTGAGGGATTGACCATGAATGTCCCTGACATCACTGTGGATGAGTTATCTCAGTGCTACCAAAGCCATACAGTTGGCATGTCAGCATCCATTGGTTGACTGCTCCGTAGAGTAGCACAAGAAGTCATTTGTTACAGTGAGCAACATCCTTGATGCATATGTATATGAAGCCATGTGCTTCAACTTTTTGACATTTTGGTCTCAGGACAAACACTTTTTGTAACTTTTGACATTATAATATTAAACTTATATCGGCTTACTTGTGTTTTAACTGTGTGTTTGGATTTATAAATGGCGCAAATCATGTCTATCTAAAACATAATTATCCAATGCATATGTTGATGTGTTAGGAATGTGTTGATATTGAATATAATCAAAATGTCTTTCCAAGAGGTGAATTCTCAAGCATACCCTTAACAATGTAGGACTTCAGATGGAATGAACGTTTCTCAATTGTAGCACCACTAGTTACAAATCAATATGTACAATAAGATGACAGATGCAAAATGAAATGATGTTAGTTAATAACTCAATAAATGAACTGTATTCCGGAATATTATTAGTTGCACGACCAAGGAAAACACCATGTAGACTGATCAACTCATCTGTAGGTTCATAGATTTCCTATGCAACAGATGCTAGGTTTTGAGTACTACGACTAGAACCATCAGCAAAACCGATATAGGGTAGTGAGGATGCCGACATCTGGAAACCAAGCAGAAGGCAAGGTAAGAAGCTTAAAGGCAGAACAAGAAATGACAAAAAGCACACACTAGAGTATGATACAATAAAATACAAAGAACTCATTCAAAAAATATTTTAAGCATAGTACTTTTTTAGGTAAAGCCCATTTTTGGGTTCACCCAAAGGGATTCCATCATAATCCACCAGCTCATAATCCCCTTTCTCCAAAACTCTTTTAATGATATAAGGGCCATGCTACATGGGCTAGAATTTATCGGCCCCCATCAAATCATGATATTGTTCATAAAGGAGAACTAAATCGCCCTCAGAAAAAACACGTGGTTTCACATGCTTGTCGTATTGAGCTTTGACATGTTTTTTCTGGGTTTCTATGACTAATGCAGTTTCACGACGAGTCTCGTCTAATTTCATTAAATACAAGAGATGTTCTTCTTAGGCTATGGTGTTAGGGAAAAGTTCGACAACTAGTTTGAAAGACGCGATTTCACATTCAATCGACAAAATCGCTTCGATACCATACACTAATTGAAAAGGTGTGAACTCTATGGAAGATTTAACAGATGTCTGATAGGGCCATAATGTCAAAAAGAGCATTGTGTGCCAGCTTGAATTGTGAATTCCACCATCCGTTGAAGCATAGTGGTTAGAATTTTGTTGATTGCTTCAACTTGGCCATTATCCTGTGGATAGTAAGGCGTTGAGTTTTCATGTCGAAGACCCAACTTATTGATAAGCTCAGACATCATGAAATTGAAAAAATGGCTACCATGGTCAGTGACGATGGCTTGAGGGTGACGATATGATTGAATATGAACAACACTTCCTTTTTCCCAGTATTATCAAATGTAGGCATCGCCTCAGCCAATTTAGTGAAATAATCCATAGCTACAATAATGTATCCATGCCCCCAGACGAGTGAGGGTTACATGTCATGAATTCAATGCCCCATTTAGTGAATGGACCAACGGAAACTATAGAATAAAGAGGAGCAGGATGTGATCAAATCTTATTGTTATACGTTTGACAAGCGTGGCATTTCTGAATGACAGTATTGCAATCCTTAAACAACAAAGGCCTGAAGTAACCAGCTCATAAGATATTTTGGGAAGTGGCATACCGAGACATATGACCACCACATGCTCTAAAATGATATTCATTTAAATCTTTCTCAACTTCATCATAGGTTAAACATCGTTGAAATACAGAATCAATACCACACCGGTAAAGGGTATCATCGAGGATAATGTATTGACAGGATTGATACCTAATACGACGATGAGCTACACGAGAAAGATCAGGTTGAAAAGTTTGATTTTGGAGATAAATGATAAAGTCTCCATACCATATATTGTCTGAACTGATCAGAAAGAGAGACTCATTAGGAAAATAATCTTTTGCCACAATTTCTGTCTCAGTGGAAGGAAGGTCACATATCAACTCAGCAAAAACCAAAGATTTATTTGACTTGGCTCGTTCAAACTCCAAATAAAACTCCTGGAGAATCACTATCCATTTGGAGTATTCCCCCCCTAGCAATTGTCATGTGAGGATATGTTGCAATAAAAAATAATTGTGGTTTTGCGCAATAAGATATAATGACGAAAACGTTGAACAACTTGAACAGCCGCCAAGGTCAATTTCTCCACATGCAGATATTTGGTTTCAGTGGTCGTAAGACTCTGACTCAAATAGTAAATAACATGTTCATCGTGTGAATCATCCTCTTGGAATAGAACCATGGATATGGTAGAGTCCAAATCAACCAAGTATAATAAATACTCTCGACTATAATCGAGGGGAAATAAGAGGTGTACGAGTTAAGGAAAGTTTCAAATATTCAAAGGCTTTGTTTGTAGTGTCGTCCGATACAAAATCATGACCCTTCTTAAGAATTCGAGTGAAACCTTTCATTAGTTTGACATGATTGGGAATGAATCAGCGTAAAAGTTTTTCCTTCCCTTGCAAACTTTGGAGTTGGCGTAAGGTAGAAGGAGGAGGAAAGTTGATAACAACTTCAATCTTCAAAGGATCCACCTTGATCCCATGCGTAGAAACGATAAAACCAAGAAGTTGTCCAGACTCCACACAAAAAACGCATTTATGTGGATTCAATCGTATGTGATAATAGCGATAGCGTAGGAAAATGGCTTGTAAGTGTGCCGAGTGATATTGGCAATGCATGGAATGTGTTGGCAAGTCGTCTAGGTAAGGTTGTACAATGTGCTTAATATCATGAAAAGCATAAGACATAGTGCATTGAAAAGTCGCACAAGCATTCTTGAGACCAAAAGGGAGTTTTTGGTATGCGAAGGTACCCCAAGGGAAAATAAAAGTAGTCTTATGTTGATCCACAGGTAAAATATTGATTTGATCATAGCCAGAGAATCCATCCATAAAAGAAAATATTTCACTCCTGGCACAATCGTCAATGATATGATCGACGAAAGGGGTCGGATAATTATCTTTGGGACAAGCCTTGTTAATATCCCTATAATCAACACAAACACGAATCGTTCCTTGTTTCTTCATAAACGGAATAAGATTGGACACCCAATCATTCAACGCTACAGGGTAGACAAAACTGACTTTAAGAAGTTTTTCAACTTCGAGTTTAATCGCAACAGATTTTCATGGATGGACTAGGCGAAGTATTTGGAAAATGGGTTTAGTTTCTGGGTATGTCTTAATTTCATGTACAACAATATCTAGATCAATTCCAAGAATTTCGTCGTAACTCCATGCAAAAACGTCACAAAATTCTTGGAAAAGGGCCTTGTAAATTCAGATCTCGTCAGGAGAACATGAGGCACTGATATGAACATTTTCCACAATTCCAAGCTTAATCGAAATATCTAGAGGGATGGTAGGTGAAATGTTTCCCAAGTTCCCTTCATAAAAAACAATACGTGTTGGTTCATAAACTGGGGGAATAGTAATGACTGTAGATGAATTTGAAATCTGTTGGTGACTCTCGATAGTCTTGGGTTCTAGGAAGATGATAGAATGATGATGTCCATTATCCCATGGGGTGTCTTCCATGGACATAACTGTCGTAATCATTTCATCAGTGTGAAATACCATGTGAAACATATCAGGAGACGTATCTAAGATATAATGAGGAGAAGGAGTTTCCGATTGAATATCTTTATAAGCCAATTCTACCGGACTTAAAGGCATTCAGTCGCCATAATGAGGAAATTCATCCAAGATAAGTAATATCCAAGGGTCATAAGACTCAGGGGTTTCACCAACACTGGTCGAAATTATGTTAATAGAATCGACAAAAGGAGGAGGAACACTGGGTGGTGAAATGGGGAAAGTACTCATTAACGATGAATCCTTTAAAAGACCCACACTGAAATTCTCATTACTGGGAGGTGTTTTCGCTATGAATGGAACGTTACTAGTGTGTGAATCGGAACTAAATAAGGTGAGATTATCTACCACAACAACTTTACCTTGGTGATGGAAATCTATCACACATAAAAGAGTAGAAACAACTGCACACATATAATCAATCCAACTACGACCAAGTGCAATTTTGTAATCGAGAGGTGCATCAAACACCTCAACCTCAACAGTAACCAATTTTCCTTCTAACGCAATAGGTAACAAAGGAAGAACACCATAAGGTTTAAACCATGTACCATTAAAATCTTTTAACGTATTCTGTGACTCAGTTAGGGCAGGAGAGCCAATTGATTTCCAACAAGTAATGGACATGACGCAAGTCGAAGCTCCTTCATCAACAATTGTTTGACAAATATTCTTATTTTCCACAATGAATTGCATTTGAAACACTAATTGATGAGGGAGCCTCAGAATGTTATTTTTCTAGTCAAATATTATCAAATTTGTATCGGTAGGATTGATTCCATCAATAGCCTTTAACAGTGCCCTCCGTTGAGTAGGATAACTTTTAAGGACTTCAAGAGACGACATTACAGAAGCTGCATGTGTAAGATCTTCTACAATATTCTATTTTTGAGTGGCATGTGCATGGGGGTTAAATGACAACTTATGAACAAATCCCTTAGGAGTTGGACAAAGAACTGTATCTAGACTAGTTTGTTCAAGATGAAGAGGAACATTGGGAGGTGAAGTCGATGGAAGAGGTTGAGCCAAAGGAGGTGGTGAAGCATCAAATTTCTCTTTAGGAAGAGAATAATATTTGGTTTGAGTAGCGACTGCAACTTCGTTCTTCTTGGAGTCACGAGTACACATAAGCACATAAGATGTGGTAGAGGGAGAAGGTTGGTCATGAATAATCAATTGGGCTTGTTGTTGAGAAGGAAAAGGTTGTGACAAAACGATAGGTGTAGGAGGTGTCTCGGTCCCTTGTAGGAACTTAGTAACCTCAACACGTCTCAAACAATATTTCGTATAATGATCCTCACCACATATAAGACAAGGATAACGAGGTTTTTTCTTTTCCTTATCATTAGTAGAATGATTCTTGTGTTTATCGGATTGTTGATTATTAGTTTTATCCTCTTTATTCCTACCCTTCCCTTTATTTTTTATTTTTATTTTTACTGATAGGTGTAGACTGAACCGTATTGACCTCATAGGTTTTACCAGGAGAGGGAGTTGGAGGAGTAACATTTTGTACATTAGCAGTAGTAGATTTGGGATTGGAATGACTAGCTTGTTTGAACTGAGTCTTAGCATGAAAAGTTCCAATCACACCATCAAAAACATGAGAAGCTACTGGAGGCATTGGGGTTGGATTTGTAGATGGGTGAGGAGCATCAGGGATCAAGTCATATAACATGCCCATTTGTGAATAAACAATATCCAAGTATTGAGCAGGACTGATCGCTTGCTCTTCAGTGACGACACTGCCCCTGGCAACATCATGAGATATAGGATTGATGAGTGATTTGGTAAACCACTCAGCCAATAATTAGTTAGGAAGGGGAACTTTGATTAATCATCTTCTCCTCCCCCACTCATGAATATGATCTGAAATGTGAGTAGAAGAGGATTGTTTAAACGAACTCAAAATTTCAGTTCTTGTCTCATATCGTATCGATAATTGGTAATGTGTCAAGAAAGCCATAGCTAAGGTGTTAAATTCATTGAAGAATCCTCGTGGAAATTTGATATACCATTTGGCTGCTGAACCTAGAAGAGTGTGTTGAAAAATTCATAATCAAATGGAGTCATCCATCAAAGAGTTGGATGAACACCAAAGATGAAATGTCATGACATGATTGTTTGGGTCTTCTCCCGATCGACCGTCAAACTAAGGAACGTCTGATGGTAATTTGGAAGATATGATAGACCAATAAGGAGAATGCAAAATAGGATCATTCAAAATCCTAGATAATTTTGGTAAATCCAAAGTAGCGAGAAACGACAACTATCTGTTTACTTGAGGAAACTGGTAATTTTGAGGAGGCAATCCTGTAGGTATACCAATAGGACCAAAAGCAGTATGTAAATAGTTAGAGGGTCCTACCAAATTCGGTTGTGGAGGGTTTTGAGTCAAGTAGCCAACATGTGTTGGTTGATTGGGCATCCTACCTTGGAAAGGAGCAATAGACTGTGAATCTTAACTCCAGGTAGGATTTACAGAGCCTTGATATGGCTGCCCAGGATTAGGGGGTAAAAAATAATTTAATTGAGGATTTTTACCCCAAGGCGATTGTTGATTTCCTTGGAAAGGAAAATTCCAAGGTTGAGTTTGTAATCCAGGTGTATAATTCCCGTAACCTGGGTTATGACCCCCAACTTGGGGTTGCCCCCCAACTTGGGGTTGCCCCCCAACTTGGGGTTTCCCCCCAACTTGAGGTTAACCTCCAACATGAAGTTGAAAACCAGAAGTGACATAATGACTAGTGCCTCCAAGTTGATTGGAGCTACTTGGGCCAGGACAATTAGATCCTCCTCATGGAGGAGGAATGCTAGGCCCTCCAGATAGAACATGGGTAGATGTGGGAACAAAGACGCTAGCAACATTAAATCCAGGTGGAACAAAAATATTAGGTCCTCTAGACAGACCCTGGGTAGGATTAGCAATAGAATTATGAAGAGCGTTATACCCAGGTGGAAGTGATGGATTTGATCTAGGCAGAAGTTGCATTCCAATAAGAGCTTGATTTATTACCATACTTATGACAGAAACAGGTGCAACTTGTGAGACTGTGGTAGATCTAGTGAGCTGGAGAGGAAGGATTGTATGATTACCAACCACCAACGAGTCTGAAACCGTAACAACATTACTTGTCGTGCCAGTAAAATGATCTAAAGGTACCATATAAGTAGTAGAATTCATGGGTGTATGTGACGACATGGGTTGGTTTGGGATTATTCCTAGTTTATCAAAAATATTGTGTCCCGATGAGGTCCTCCAAAAAGAACAGACGAGGACAGAGATAGGATTAAAAATTCCAATAGTATGAACTGGAGTTCTAAATGATTCACTTTGAAAGGGTGTATCATCCACACCATACTCTGTATAAGGTCCAATAGGTATTCTAGTATAATATTCAGCAACAACGTCTCTCGAAGAGTTAATTTGGAGCAAAATTGGATCTTGTATAACATTCAATAAAGGATTTACAGGAAGTTTTGATTTTACCAATGGAGTAGAACTTTTGATCTTAGAGGACCTGCGTTATTGATTGCTCCTTCAGGAGAAGGACCCTCTGTTGAATTAGGAAGAAAATGAGTGTATTCTTTTGGCTCTTCTGGAGGTAACCCTTGCATCCTACGTGAACGGCGAGGGCCGATGTTGGCCGCACCGAATAAAGAATGAAATAAATCTATGGCCAACTAGAGAAACAAACAACACTCTACTAATAAAATATAGATATCAAGCACACAAACAAATCTTCTTATTTTGAAATCACTAGTTGGTGATGAAATCCAACGTCAGGAGATCAAGACAAGAAGGGGTTGGGATAAAGTGGGTGGAAAAGTTACGTTGACGACCTGCTTAACAGACTTACACCTTGGTGCAATCTCCCACACATAATCGTGGGTATACCCTCCAAGGAGCCCGAGTGAGTTTGACCAACGTTGATTCCATGTACCATGAAGACTTGCCACTGCATAGTCATCTCATGTAAAGAATATAAAGAGATATGATACTAAGGTTACCAATTACAACAATGATGCCTAGGGAAGCAGTCGTCAGTCTGATCCATGTGCAAGGGCAGGGTATCTAAGCCCGAAATCGCCTCGAGAAGCTCTGCACATGATTTTCTTCTCAAGTCACCCCCAATAATATGCGCAATCTCTACACTAAGACCAACAAAGTAGGGTGAGTTACTCTTTCAACCCTAATGCGACCTCATGATTGACCCTTGTGTTAGAAGGGCTTCCCAGGACAAAATGTAGCAAGTGGATTTAACTATCCCTATCACAAGATACAATTGTGTGTTTTGATGCTTTGGAGAGTATTCCTCACAACCTTTTCCAAAGCGTTATCCCTAGCTAATGTTGGTGTATAAAATTTCTAGAAAATAAAAGTTGCTAGGTAGATTTTAAAATTACGCTGAATTTTAATGGTTGTTGCTTACTCAAAAAGGAAGAGGAGATGAAACTTGATGAAGTATTTGACCTTGACCCAACAATATGCAAAGAGAGATGAGATGCAATCTTTTTCGTTCGACGAACTCTAGTTACATAAGGGAGAAGGCTTTCTCTTCCCAGAAGACAACAAGTTACAAAACACAATTTCTTCAATCTTTGAATGATATTGATGCCAAACAATCAAAGCTACCAAATTTTCCAATGTTCTATTTTTAAACAAATATTTTAATGCAAAAATTTCTTGTAAAGAATACCAATAGAAGAATGAACTTCAATTATTTTCTTTTCAAATACAAACAAAGATCTAGTTCAAAAAAAAAAAGTTGTCTAAGAAGATGAATGCACTCACAACAATGTTTCCCAAACTAAACTCATAATGCAACCAAAAATGAAAAGTAAGAAAAACTTATTTGTCTAATGTAATCAAGAATCGTTTTCCAATCAACAACAATCCAAAACTCAAGAAATATCAATAACAACTTATCTAGCAAGCACTCAGGGATGAATCCTTGAGATTATACCCTCATGATAAGAAGTGAAAGATAACACTATGAAGCTTATGAAAAAGACTCTCAACACTTGAGAAATAATCAAATGCAGGCTAAAAGATGTAAACCAAGATGCAAATAATCATTCACCAAGACTAAAAATTCACCCCAAGAAATAATGACAAATCTGGGCAAGGAGAAAAAATTGATTGTCATTCCAAAATATTTCTATAGGAATAGTCACAGGTTGTAGAAGATCACAGTGTGACGATCAAGGATTGTCATAGGAAAAGGGAAAAACATAGTGCAATGCCATCGCTCTAGTTTTCACAAGCAGTGCGTGACGATGAACGAAAATAAGGAAAAAATGAAAAGAGGATAGAGTTTCTCAACGAGCTTTTAGAACCAAGGAGTCAATATGGATCACTCAAAGACTCAGAGAATGAAATTGACCAAAAGTAGGGAAGCGAAAAGTAAAAAGGAAGCAAAGAACAAAAGAGGACGATCCCCATTATGGTAACCAATTTTTTTACCAGACAAATCGGTAAGTGTGGACACAAACTAATCTCCATAACTTCAACAAGAAGATAGAAAAAAATAGAGCAAAATACAAGCTTCTCCTTAGATTTCATTGTAATGTAAACTAGTTCAAAGAGGGACAAATGACATACCATTTAACCGATGTTTGATCCTCGCTAGTGTCGTCCTTGCTCCATATTTGGATTTGTGGGATGTTGAACCTATTAAGAAGCATAAACCAACAAAGAGAGAGAACAACGATATATATTGCAATGAAGCCTATGCATAATATCAAGGAGTTATACAATAAAAGTGGAGATACCTTTATAGGGAATAAATGTATTATTGGATTATATTAAATGAAAGTGGAGAATACAACCCATGCCTTGATGTTGCAAGGTCCCTTCCAATGGCCCTTTACTTCAACACACACACCTTTTCTCCAATGCTTTTGATGAAAAGTACTCACAACCTAACTTGGAAAGCTAAAGCAAAGCTATCACAAGTACAATCTTCAACATAATTCTTCACGCATAAGCTAGCCTAGCCTTTCCCATGAGAGATCCCTCTTTATATAGGGTGAAAGAGGGATGGATGAGGATATTGGGATGATCCCACTGAATCATAGAAGCGAGTAAGATCCAAACTGATTGGAGGCCAACTCATCTTCTAGAATATTCCCTTCTAGAATTTTCGTGAATTTTATCCTTTTCTCTTGTTTGAGCATCGTCGCACCCTATGCACAAGTAGCCTGCGGTGACACCACAGTCCAATTTTGGTGTATCATGCGACGATCAAGCATCGTCGTACCCCAATCATTTAGTAGGGTGCGACGATCTCCTTCGATAGGGTTTTTAAGAGAAGAAAGATGATTCAATTTCTCATGGAGAAAGTCTCATTTTAGTAGTTTCAGGGAACAAAGAAGTGAGTTATGCACATATCGTCAGTTGATCATAGGGGTGACCAAAATAATGTGTAACAGACATCCATACCACCCCACAGTTTGGTCCATGATTTTTTTTTCTTCCTTCCACCAGGATGCTAACAATTTTTCGATACCCGATGCAATGTTGGTGATCAATAGGATTGCTTATCAGGGATGGTGGAAAAATAGGGGTTTTAGTGGTTTTTTCTTCTCATTTTTCAATTTTTCAAGTCCCGACCCCTTTTTGCTTCAAATTGATACTTGGGTGTCTTCTTATATTTTGGTAATTCTTTGTTTTAGACTTGAAGCACTAATGATTGAGAGAAACTAGGAAATAAATTCTAACACAAACTATAAGCAAGATAAAATCAAATATGAAAAGGAAAGTAAAGTGGTACTCTTTGAGATATTAGATATTTCAAAAGGGTGTGTTGAGGTATCAATAGGTGGTACATGGAAGGATTCCATATTTTCCTGGATTATTTCAGTGTACCATCATTGAAATTCCATGTTATTCTCATGTTTCTAGTTCTTTTCTTGGTTGTATTGCAAATCGTTGAACTTCAGCGTAGGTAATGATGAAGTCATTGGCGTGTCATATGCTTGGCCTAATGGTGACTTCCATATTATCATCTTGAGTATGAGTAACACCCAATTATAGTGGAATTCCTTTTCGAGGTCCTGTGCATCCACACAATCCTGGATGAAATCGTTCATTAGATATCTATTCCAACTCATATTGATGCCTTGGAAAGATTGATTTGCTTCCAGGATTACCCCCGTGGGGAACTTTCCTTCCATAACTTGTGTATAATATTACAGGTAAGTATCTTCGTGTTCAAAAAAACACGGTAATCATTGATAACAAAAATAATTGCTCCTCTCATTCCCTTATGGGTGCCATACTTTTGGTACACTTATTCTTTCTTGGCATCTCGTGCTGATAGTACATCTATGGGATCCTCCCCTACTTCAGGAAGGCCCAAGACTACATGCAAGGTGTCTATGTTGATTTGATATGCATAATATAGAAAGAGGAATCTACATGCACCCTTTTGAGTAAGAATCAAACACATGCGTTGATATATGAGTTGTGCCCAAAATTAAGAGAAACCAGTAAGGTCACAATCCCTGAGTTGTATACGGGATTTTCTAATGGCTTGGGGATCACCTTATGTTAGCCATTATAGCTAGTTCGATGATATATGCGTATTCCTTGAAGCATAGTTCAAGGAAATGCACCTTGTCTTGGATGCTGTAATTGATGAAATTTAGGTTGGTAACCTTGCATAGGATGAGTCCTCTAAGGTGCACCGTTTTTGAAATTTCTAGTATGGGAATCTATGCCTCCTTTAATTCTTTAATTTTTGTGTTCTCTTTTGGTTTGCTCGAGGAATCCATTGTCTTAGTCGACTCTTACCCCAGTTGGCTTGTTGTACTACCAGACACGACTTTGGGTATTTTCTCTGTATTACCATCCCAAATATGAACTAGATGGGTTGCACATGTTGAATCCCCAACATAGATACACTCATTCCTCACGACACTTGGCTTTGGTCACTCTAAACTCTTCTCTATACTCACTATGGACTCTTCTATGGACTCACTTTGAACTCTATTCTTGAATCACTCTAAACTCTTTTCTCGGCTCATTATAAATTATACAATTGATGAATGGCCTATTGGAACCTAAGGTTATGATGTTTCATCACACTTCTCCTGGAATCAATAGGTTGAGAATTAAACCAACATCTATAATCAGTTGATCACACTAGCAAATTTGGGTCATTTTGCGATAGTTATTTCGACGCTCTTGTGACGCTATGTCATGGATATTGCGACGAATCTTGAGTCTCTCAAACATCGTATCATAGAACATGACAATTTCGACGAACTTGAATTAAAATTGCAAGCATGACGATCGTAGGGAACTTCTCGCAATTGCGACAAAAAAATAAATATTGTCGCCAATATGACAATATAGGCAAACTAAGTGAAACCAATTGTTCGTCGCAATTGTGACGACAATTTTTCGTGGTCTATATAGCAAATTCGTCGCAGGATTTTTTTATTGTAGTCGAAATTGCGACAACCACTTTTCTTGGTTTATATAGAAAATTCATCGCAGGATTATTATTGTCATCGCAATTGCGACGACAAATTTTCTTGATTTATATAGAAAATTTGTTGCAGGATTTTTTATTATCATCGACATTGCGATGACAACTTTTCTTGTTTTATATAGCAAATTCGTCGCAGGAATTTTTATTGTCGTCAAAATTGTGACGACATCTTTTCTTTTTTATATAGAAAATTTGTCGCAGGAATTTTTATGGTCGCTGAAATTGCGAAAACATATTTTATTTTTTATATAGCAAATTCGTCGCAGGAATTTGCATGGTCATCGAAATTGAAACGAAAATTATTTATTTAATAAAAAATTTAAAAATATATTTTTGGGCTAATTGTATGCTCTCAATATTGAAGGTATATATTCTCTTTATGTATATCTATGTGCATAAGTGTATTCAGTACTAACATAATGTTTTACAAGACAATTCATGAATGCTACATTAACATGCATTTTCTATAAGATCCTAAAATATTCATGCTCAAGTACCAAAGGGAAATAAATGTACAATTCATGAATGCTAAATTAACATGCATTTTCTTGTAGATCCTAAAATATTCATCCTCTAGTACCAAAGGGAAATAAATGTAATGAATGTTCACTAAACTACTTCTCTCAACAAAGAATTATGATAATCCTCCAAAGAAACCATATTTACATATGCATTCAATATGTTGATTAAGTTGATTTCATAAAATTGGTAGCAAGTAGCATTAACATGGAGCTTTCCTATTTCTCATTGCATTGACTACACTTTAGGGCATTAACTTGGTGGTAGCTTGGACTTAACCATGAGGTTTTTGGTTTCTTGTTTATCATTTCTTTGTTCAAGAGTTTATCATGTAATTACAATAATGATCTAAGGAAACCACCATTCTAGAATAAAAGTCACAATTGACAAGTTATGTTAGATATAAGTAACCATGAATATATGTGTGCAAAAGAATAATGATATCGTTGAGTGGAACATAGTTTTGGAACAACATATTTTGTACAATATTTGCTACACAAGGCTTTCATAATTTTAGGTGGCAGTTGCATATTATCATTACCATATTAATAACTATCAATAGAAAACAATGACATTATTTATATACATATCCCTCTTTCGATACTAAAAGTTTATCTATGACGAATATCTCTTGAAATTAGCTCTAACATTTCATAATCTAATTGTACACCTACTATAATGAAGCTATATATTTTGTTTATGTATAGTTGTATTCTAACATGTTTATTTATGAGAATATCCAACCATGCTACAATAACATGGGTTTTCTACAAGAGCTTTACATCTTCACTTTCAAGTAAGTACAAGGCAATAACTATATGGTGATCTACTAAAATACTTATATCACACAAATAAAAAGAAGTATGCTATTTTTTTCAAAGTAGACATACGCCTTTTTTTTTGAACTTTTATAGACATAAACCAATACGCTTCTAGCCATATAAGATTTCATACCAAACAAAACCTATAAGTAGAAGTAAATAACTACAAAATCCATTCACTAAACTACTTCTCTCACAAAATAAAAAGAACACTTTCTTTTGTCAAAGTAGACTAGATATGGGATTTAATTTGTATAGAGATAAATCCATACACATATGGGCACATATGATTTGATACCAATGAAAATATATAAACAAAAGGCTTAACTATAAATATGAATGACTCAACTACAATTTTGACATAATTCAAAACAATTATGGTATTTCTTCAAAATAGTAATA
>ML783608.1:870140-927108 GCA_009831015.1 Picea engelmannii | reverse complement strand
TGTGATTCATGAGTTTTATGGTAACATTAAGATAGATTCAAATCATTTTGCTGATTTGTACATGAATCAACAGTTATGACACATATCCCAACTCCCTAAATTCTTTTGCACAATGCAAAATTTGATATACAAAGTACCAGATCCTGAAAATGTAGCCTACCTCCACAAATATCTTTCTGCTATGCCGGGAAAAGTCCCAGAATTAGTTAGAGAAAGACTTGATGATATGGATATTGATATTTCTGAGTTATCTCTAGCTGGTTTGCAAGAACAAATTGTTACTGCTTTACAGAAAGAATGTGTGAGGAAAAAGATGAATAAATCCATTAAGAAACAATTGGGTTTTGATTCATCTATTTGTGATGTCTTCAATGAAACAACTAATTTTGGATGTCATCACAAGAAGCAAACCAAAGCTTCTCACAAATCTGGATGTAACTGTTCAAAGCCTAAGCCATTCATAAGAAAGCATCCGTGAAAATTCTCCAGAAATAATCATCCTCCAAAGAAATCCTTTTTTAAGCGCCGGCCCCAACATGCTAAAGCTAAGCAGTCCAACTGCTTTATCTGTAAAAATCCTGGACACTGGGCTTCTCAGTGTCCTCTGCGGTCGAAAACTAAGTTCCAGACTAAAATCATGGATCTCTTTTTCTATGGTTATGATCCCGCTGAGTGGGAACTAGTTGACAACCGTTCAGATGGTGAGTACCTATCTGTCATAGAGGATAGTGATTATTTGTCTGATGAGATACCTGATACACCAACCTCTGACCCTGAATCTGAATATTCTCAGCTTGAAGACTCACTCAATTTTTTAGACATCAAAATGATGTCTCCTTTTGTTGATATTTCTGCCCTTCTTCAACAACAAGCTACCCTCCAATCCAAAATTTCTACCCTGACTCCAGGACAATTTCAGCTTTTAGACCGATATGAGTCCCAGCTGGCTCATCTTACTGATCAAATTAATGATCTCCAGCAGCCAAGCGTGGTGAATATCCACAATTATACACCCACTGATGCTGATTTCCTCCAAACTTCTACAAGCAAAGGAAAACTCAAGATCTCTGAATCTATTCAAGATACTTCTCCAGAATCAGAGTCATTGAGCAATACTATTGGCAATCTTGAAAAATCTATAAAAGAAAAAGAAGCATTAGTGAGAACTCTATGGACAAGTCTGAAACTACAGAAAGAAGAGTTGAATTATCTTAAGCTGAAACAAGAAGAACAAATGGAAAGAGAAATGTTCAATGGAGAGTTAGACATAGAACAACTGGAATCTAGACTTGTTAAAAGTTTAGATGACAGATTAGTAATCTTTGTACATATTAAAGTTCAAGGATATCTGCAATACACATTAGATGCACAAATAGATATTGGTGCTATGAATTCCTGCGCCAAACATGGAGCTATACCAGAATACTATTGGCAGCTTGTAAATATCTCTTTTAGAGCTGTCAACAAAATAGAGCTAAAAATTCCCTTCATTTCTCCAGACTTTCCAATATTCATCCAGGAAGAAAAAGTACTAGTTACAATGTATTGTTTTGATACAGGTGCAGATATACTTCTAGGTCAAGATTTTGTAAATAAATGTTTGCCTATGACTGTAAAAAAGAATTTTGTACAGTTTACCATATCTGGCAAAACCTTGACAATCCCAAGTAAGACTACTTTTGAAACAAGGATTGCAGTTAAAGAGACTACTAGAACAATTGAAAAATCAGCCAGTAGTCTATCTAGGATCCAAAAGATTGTTGGACATGCTGATAAGCATGGAATGAATATTATTAAAGATATCAAAGAAAAGATTGAAACTAATTGCACATCAGAATATCCAAATGCCTTTTGGACCAGAGAGAAATACTTCGTAAGTTTGCCATACAAAGAAGACTATGTCTCTCGACCACATAAGGCCTCTGCAAATCATATGTCTCCTTCTGAATTGGAATATTGCCGTTAGGAGATATCTGAGCTACTAAACAAAAAATTGATAGAAGTCAGTAGAAGCCCTTGGGCTTGCCCTGCCTTCTATGTAAATAAACATAGTGAGCAAAAGAGAGGAAAGCTAAGGATGGTCATAAATTACAGAGCTCTGAATGATGCTCTATTACCTTTAAGATTTCCTCTTCCTTCTAAAGAACTTCTATTTTCAAAAATAGGGAAATGCAATGTCTTCAGTAAGTTTGATTTAAAAAGTGGATTTTGGCAAATTGGCATTATACCTAAAGATAGATACAAGACTGCATTTGTTGTTCCTCAAGGACAGTATCAATGGAAGGTTATGCCTTTTGGATTGAAGAATGCTCCATCTAAAATACAGAAAAGGATGGATGATATATTCAAACATTTGAACTTTGTTATTGTATATATTGATGGCCTACTAATTTGTTCTCCAGATTGTAAATCGCATGTACAACATCTAAAGGTGGTTTATGATCTTATATTCAAACATGGATTAGTGCTCAGCTGTTCCAAGCTTTGCTGGGCACAAACAAAGATCGAGTATCTTGGGTTAATTCTCTCCCAGGGAGAAGTTGAACTCCAAGATCATGTTTTAAAGAAATTATCTGATTTCCCTGATGAGATCCTAGATCAAAAACAATTACAAAGGTTTCTTGGATGTCTGAATTACATCAGACAATTCTACAAAAACCAAGCCAAAGATGTCAGGATCTTACAGAAGCGTTTGAGCAAGCCAGTACCATGGAACTACAAGATGACTCAAGCAGTACAGATCATAAAGCAGAAAATTCAGAATCTGCCAAAATTACATCTTCCAGATATGAGCCTACAATTAATTTTAGAAACAGATGCTTCTAATGAAACTTGGGCTGCAGTTCTCCTTCAAAAGAATGGCCCATGATTAGAAGAAGTTTTTATATATACATCTGGATGTTTCTCAGAAGCTGAGTCTAGATACCCCTCTTCACACAAAGAAATACTTGTTGTTAAGAATGGCATCAAGAAATTCAGGATGTTTCTTAAACCCATTCATTTTATTGTTAGAACAGACCTGAAACACATGAAGGGGATGTTAACTAATCAAAGATTGCTTGAACAGGGAAATAACAAAATATTACGATGGAGTCTCTGGCTTGACAGATTTGACTTCAAAATCCAGTATAAGCCTGGAAAATATAATTGCATTGCAGATTTTCTTACTAGAGAAGCTGCTCCTAGAAAAGATATAAAATGGTTCCATCCTCCATGAGCATAAGGGATGCTCCACCACCAGGATTCAAGTGGATCTTGGTTTGTACAGACTGTAAATATTGTTATTGTTTTGAATGTTTGTCCTGTTGTATAAAATCCAGTCCTGAGTGTATTCGTATCCTCGAAAGATGGATACAGAAGTATAATGATCTAGTTTCATATTCTAGATACTTTAGAGAAAGTAGAAACCTATTTAGAGGAATAATGACTGGAGGACCTTTCCAAGGACAAGTATATATTAGCCTCTATACGCCAGAATTATCCTATGAAGATTACTGCAAGATTATTCTCCAGACAAAATATGATGGATCTTGCTGGATCACTTTTGAATGCTCCTCATTCAAAAATTATTTTCATTTTTGGTCTAGATGGTTGTATCTACTGTTTTGGTCATATTGTCCCAGAGATGTTGAATTCTTCAGAAATACTGATAAAGAAGCCTTTAAACATTGGTTTCAAGCAGAAGTTCATGAAGCCTCTTATCGTGAAGCATGGTTCATCTTCAACCTATCCTTGAGAGGAAGTGAACTGCATTATTCAAATACTGCAACATCAAGTATACCTTTCTATCAAGTACATAGTGAATATTTCGGTGAGCTATGTGTCATCGATGATGAATTAATTCCAGCTATGCAAGGCTCACCATTCTACAGATGTTTCAGTGGGCTTCCACCATTCTCTAATGATCACAACTCTCCACCAAGCAGTCGTGATTATAATAGTGATTTTTCATTTGATTCAATTACCGAATATAATATTGATAATAGAATGGAAGCATGATGGACCCAGTAGTCCTTCTTTGTAATAAAGTTATTCATGTCTATCGGGCCGACAGTGGTGACCCAACAGTTCCGTGGGTTCCTGTAGAACTCCACAGTGTAAAGATAAAGAATAATTACTTTAGGTAATGTCATTCCGTAAAAGTTATGATGGGTCCCCATATGGCCGAGCCTCCAAGGGACGAGATAACAGCTGTAGTCCACAACTGCCCCATCTATATTTTCATGGAATCTTTTATGACTGGCAGTTGACAGTATTCTCCTACCGAAAACCTCCTCAAAATTGTATAAATAAGGCTCAAGGCCTCTCATTTTATTCATTCGATCAGAGGGAGAATTTGATTAGAGTCTGAGAGAGAGTCAAGTATAAGTCATAGATTCGAGCAATGTGTATCCTCTTTGATTCACTCGCAGTGTGGAAAGTCTGGAGCAATGAAGGGAATTTTTAGCTCTGTTTTGTTGACAACTCTAAAAGAGATATTTACAGGCTGCCAATAGTATTCTGGTATAGCTCCATGTTTTGCGTAGGAATTCATAGCACCAGTATCTATTTGTGCATCTAATGTGTATTGCAGATATCCTTGAACTTTAATATGTACAAAGATTACTAATCTGTCATCTAAACTTTTAACAAGTCTAGATTCCAGTTGTTCTATGTCTGACTCTCCATTGAACATTTCTCTTTCCATTTGTTCTTCTTGTTTTAGCTTAAGATAATTCAACTCTTCTTTCTGTAGTTTCAGACTTGTCCTTAGAGTTCTCACTAATGCTTCTTTTTCTTTTATATCTTTTTCAAGATTGCAAATAGTATTGCTCAATGACTCTGATTCTGGAGAAGTATCTTGAATAGATTCAGAGATCTTGAGTTTTCCTTTGCTTGTAGAAGTTTGGAGGAAATCAACATCAGTGGGTGTATAATTGTGGATATTCACCACGCTTAGCTACTGGAGATCATTAATTTGATCAGTAAGACAAGCCAGCTGGGACTCATATCGGTCTAAAAGATGAAATTGTCCTGGAGTCAGGGTAGAAATTTTGGATTGGAGGGTAGCTTGTTGTTGAAGAAGGGCAGAAATATCAACAAAATGAGACATCATTTTGATGTCTAAAAAATTGAGTGAGTCTTCAAGCTGAGAATATTCAGATTCAGGGTGAGAGGCTGGTGTATTAGGTATCTCATCAGACAAATAATCACTATCCTCTGTGATGGATAGGTACTCACCATCTGAATGATTGTCAACTAGTTCCCACTCAGCGGGATCATAACCATAGAGAAAGAGATCCATGATTTTAGTCTGGAACTTAGTTTTCGACCGCAGAGGACACTGAGAAGCCCAGTGGCCAGGCTTTTTACAGATAAAGCAGTTGGACTGCTTAGCTTTAGCATGTTGGGGCCGACGCTTAAAAAAGGCTTTCTTTGGAGGATGATTATTTCTGGAGAATTTTCGCGGATGCTTTCTTATGAATGGCTTAGGATTTGAACAGTTACATCCGGATTTGTGAGAAGCTTTGGTGTGCTTCTTGTGATGACAGCCAAAATTAGTTGTTTCATTGAAGACATCACAAATAGATGAATCAAAACCCAATTGTTTCTTAATGGATTTATTCATGTTTTTCCTCACACATTGTTTCTGTAAAGCAGTAACAATTTGTTCTTGCAAACCAGCTAGAGATAACTCAGAAATATCAATATCCAGATCATCAAGTCTTTCTCTAACTAATTCTAGGACTTTTCCCGGCATATCAGAAATATATTTGCGGAGGTAGGCTACATTTTCAGGATCTGGTACTTTGTATATCAAATTTTTCATTGTGCAAAATAATTTAGGGAGTTCGGATATGTGGCATAACTGTTGATTCATGTACAAATCAGAAAAATGATTTGAATCTATCTTAATGTTACCATAAAACTCATGAATCACAGCTTTAACAAGTTCTTCGACTGGTTTAGGATTATTCATTATTCTGAGCTTACTCTTAGGAGTAACTCTATCCCACCAGAGTCCTAGGTTCCCAGTAAATCCCCAAGTTATTCTTACTGCCAGATCACTCCAAGTGACTTTGTCTTTGAACATCATCTTCTGGGTTTTAGCCCAGGCATTCCATTTCTGGATCATCATCATTATTTCTTCTTTAGATTTACAATCAGTGATAGAAATAGGAGCACTCTCTATATTGGAGGAGGAGAGTGTAGGATGATCAGGATCCTGTTGGGGTCTTTTAGAAGATCCATATTTAGCATGACACCATTTTTCCCAAGCTGATTGATAAGCAGGGCCATTAGATGGTTCTCCTGGTTCGGGCATTTGAGTATCTTCTCGGGAAGGATCCACATGAGCAGAACTTGATTCTTTTCCACCTATAACTTTAAGTGAAGGAATTATAGCTTTTCTATTCTGTTGGATTTCATCTTCTAAAGCAGAAGACTGGGATTTGACTAACTCTATTTTAGAGACAATAAGTTGCAAAACTTCAACAATTCTCGCTAAAGTAGGATTCGACATTTCTGTAGCAAGCTGTTTGAGAGTTAGTTGTTTATTTTCGTCTTTTGGGCTGGAAGAACTAAACCATTTGAAGGAAGCATCTCCTTCAATATCAGAAATCAAAATTGGTGAAGAAGGTTGTACTTCTTGCTGAAATGAGTCTTTCAAACTAAAAATAGCGGATTCAATTATTTCTATTTTTTCAAGAGTAGTCTCTAGTTGCGACTTCATTTTTTCTTGGTTAGATTCAAGGGAATCTATTTATGAATGCAAACCATTCAAATGACTTTTGGTTTGTAGCAGGTCTTGCGCTATATCATCAATGTTTTGAGCAAGACAGACAGATTGATAATTTGCATAGTTTTGAAGTCTGACTATATCTTGAGGAGGTTCTGCATCTGCTTTTCTGTATCTTATGAAGTCTAAGTCTGCTACCATATCATTTTGGAATTCCAGGACATGGTTTCCAGGTCCTAGATTTCTATATGGCAGTTCAGCTCTTTTATCCCTATTGCCTCTAGGTAGTGGATAGTTCATCATCTTGATCATAGGGATGGCTAGACTTTCACATTCAGAGCAATTTGTATGTTGTCCATTATGTTCTTGCTTAGTCTGATAAGTTCTGAATTTTTTTGGTGCAGATGGAAGATGAGGAGTATGAGATTCTATCGAATGTTCAGAAGAGGGTTCTTGAGTGGGAAATTTCTTTTTACAGTAGCAACAATTTTTTGAACCATTCTGATGGGTTAATAAATGATCATCTAATTTGGAATTTCCTAAAATAGGTTTATATACAGGAGTAGGGCTCGGAGAAGGTATGTGTCTAGCAGATGCGGATCTACCAGAGATACTAGTTGTTAGAGAGGACATTTGTCTATCTAGATCTTCAAATCTAGTACTCTATGATCTACCAAACTTTAAAACATTTCTTCCTAATGAGTTTGTCTCAAGTGTTAAAGCTTGAGGCACTGGAGGTTTAATTCTGGAAGAAATAGGCTCATATTCTGCTGACCATTCTTCTATCTCAGTGAGCTTAGCAAACCCTAAAGTTAAAGGAGTAACATTTCCTAGACCAACCACCACACTTTCGTTGAGAGCACGTTGAGTAAGTTTAGGATTGAGTGCAGGCATGGTAGTGGTAACAAAATGTAAGAAAATAGTAGTATGGAGTTGAGCTATTTTAGATCCTTCTGCCATATTAAAGCCAGCTAACTATACATAGGCTTGCAACAAGGTATTAATGTAAGGATCATCCAGAGAGACTTGATATCGGGGTAAGGCTGAAGACCAGACAGTGCCATTATGCAAAGGGGCTTGGAATCCGTAGATTAATGCATCAGAAAAGTTGTTGTGTCTAGAATCTATGACACACAGAAGACCAGAGGTATCAAGACCTGGTCTGACTAATGGATTTAGGCCAAACTGGATTAAGCCAATATGCACATACTTAAAACCATTTTGAAGTCCCCAATCAATGTCTTCCTTATTAATAAGAGGGATCTGATAGATGGACTGACCAAGAGAGATGGGTATATTATTGGAACAATAACAGAATAGAGTAGCAGCACGAAACTGAAATTGAGGGAGCTTATATATTTTTGATGGCTCTATTTTTGGAAAGCGCCAGTTTACATCAGGTTCATATTCCTGAGTAATAAGTCTAGTATTATAGATGTTATTACTTGCAGAAGAAGATGATGCACTTAATAACTTAGTATACCACTTAGAGGGTTTATATGAGACATCAGCTGATAGATCATAAGATGAATTGTTCTTCTGTGAAGCCATTTGATACTACTGCTACTTTTGACAGTATCCTTGAAATATTGCAGGTAAGCAAAATATTAAGTGGCAAGACCAACTTACAATGGGAAAAGGACTTCTGCAACACCAACGCCTTCAAACGACAACAATCACTGACTTACACGTCCTACAACAACAGCTGGAGACCACTGCCAAGTAATCACCTCACTTAATATATTTTTTTGCACTTCTCACAATCAGATACTTCAGACACAAGGCTCGTTCCAAATGGAAACACTTTGAAACAATATTGTATTATTACCAAACTGATCTCAGATTACAGACATTCATGCAAGAGGCATGATAGTTACTAACAATGAGATATAACTGCACAGGAAAGCAGGGATTTTAGTCTTATGTCTTCTTATACAAGAAGATTAGACAGGCTCCTGGCCGGCTGCTCAGGCAGAAACTATCTCGACACAGACAACAATTATGACTCTGATACCAATTTTCAGAGTGACCTATTTAGAGCGCAAATATCTTTTCAGAGTGACCTATTTAGAGCGCAAAGATCTTACAACTTACACATGAGATCAGTGTTTTTCATTTACTGTCACAAGATCTCGAAGGTGAGTGAAGCAAAGAGGATACACACTGCTCGACTCTATGACTTATACTGGACTCTCTCTCAGACTCTAATCAAATTCTCCCTCTGATTGAATGAATAAAATGAGAGGCCTTGAGCCTTATTTATACAATTTTGAGGAGGTTGCCAGTAGGAGAATACTGGCAACTTCCAGTCATAAAAGATTCCATGAAAAGATAGATGGGGCAGTTGTGGACTACAACTGTTATCTCGTCCCTTGGAGGCTCGGCCATATGGGGACCCATCATAACTTTTACGGAACGACATTACCTAAAGTAATTATTCCTTATCTTTACACTGTGGAGTTCTACAAGAACCCACAGAACTGTCGGGATACCACTGTCGGCCTGATAGACATGAATAACTTTATTACAAAGAAGGACTACTGGGTCCATCATGCTTCCATTCTATTATCAATATTATATTTGGCAATTGAATCAAATGAAAAATCACTATTATAATCATGACTGCTTGGTGGAGAGTTGTGATCATTAGAGAATGGTCGAAGCCCACTGAAACATCTGTAGAATGGTGAGCCTTGCATAGCTGGAATTAATTCATCATCGATGACACATAGCTCACCGAAATATTCACTATGTACTTGATAGCAAGGTATACTTGATGTTGCAGTATTTGAATAATGCAGTTCACTTCCTCTGAAGGATAGGTTGAATTTGAACCATGCTTCATGATGAGAGGCTTCATGAACTTCTTCTTGAAACCATTGTTTAAAGGCTTCTTTATCAGTACTTCTAAAGAATTCAACATCTCTAGGAAAATATGACCAAAACAATAGATACAACCATCTAGACCAGAAATGAAAATAATTTTTGAATGAGGAGCATTCAAAAGTGATCCAACAAGATCCATCATATTTTGTCTGGAGCATAATCTTGCAGTAATATTCATAGGATAATTCTGGCATATAGAGACTGATATATACTTGTCCTTGGAAAGGTCCTCCAGTCATTATTCCTCTAAATAGGTTTCTACTTTCTCTAAAGTATCTAGAATATGAAACTAGATCATTATACTTCTGTATCCATCTTCCGAGGATACGAATACACTCAAGACTGGATTTTATACAACGGGACAAACATTCAAAACAATAACAATATTTACAGTCTGTACAAACCAAGATCCACTTGAATCCTGGTGGTGGAGCATCCCTTATGCTCATGGAGGATGGAACCATTTTGTATCTTTTCTAGGAGCAGCTTCTCTAGTAAGCAAATCTGCAATGCAATTATCTTTTCGAGGCTTATACTGGATTTCGAAGTCGAATCCGTCAAGCCAGAGACTCCATCGTAATATTATGTTATTTCCCTGTTCAAGCAATCTTTGATTAGTTAACATCCCCTTCATGTGTTTCAGGTCTGTTCTAACAATAAAATGAATGGGTTTAAGAAACATCCTGAATTTCTTGATGCCATTCTTAACATCAAGTATTTCTTTGTGCGAAGAGGGGTATCTAGACTCAGCTTCTGAGAAACATCCAGATGTATATATACAAACTTCTTCTAATCGTGGGCCATTCTTTTGAAGGAGAACTACAGCCCAAGTTTCATTAGAAGCATCTGTTTATAAAATTAATTGTAGGCTCGTATCTGGAAGATGTAATGTTGGTAGATTCTGAATTTTTTGCTTTATGATCTGTACTGCTTGAGTCATCTTGTAGTTCCATGGTACTGGCTTGCTCAAACGCTTCTGTAAGATCCATTTTTTCAATTTTATATAAAATTATATATAAAAGAAAGATAATGAATATATAGCTAATTACCACAGGATGATATTCATTCGATCCACCATCAATGTGCCCATATTTCCTACAATGTTTTGTAGCTATTTCTATTAAAATTTTACAGGATGTCTGAGGAAACATTTTTTACAAGGGCAATAACATCTATCATCACCCTTTTCACCCACTTTAATTCCCCCCCCACCTCTAACAACATTCTGCGACATTCTTTCGCACAAAAATACCCTTTCAGAACCGTTGTTGTTATAGCAAGATTGTCGCAACATCTTTAAATTGTTAAATATTTATAGTCCAATTTTAGGTCACGATCGTCGCAATTGCGATGACCGTGACCTAAAAATATTTCCTTTTTTTACCTATTTATTTTTCATTTTTAACGGTCAATTTAAACGTTAGGTCAGTCGTCGCTCTTGCGACGAACATTGGCCATATTAATTTAAAAAAACTAGGTGCGTCGCTCTTGCGACAAACATTGACCATATTAATTTAGTCAAATTACAGGCATCGAGATAGCGACTAATACAAGGTGGATTTAGAAAAATTGAACTTTTTCTCTTGCATGTTGCGACGAAAGAGTACTTTCGTCGCAAGTGGTCGTCGCAAATTTTTCAATATTTAGTAGTGTCAAGATATCGACTGGATATCTACATTAGATGGTTGAGTAGTCAATAAGCTTGTTGTTTGGACAGTCAGCCATCATTCAAAGATATTTCGTTATTGGATTGAACAACTAAGAAATCAACTATGAGTTGGATGCATGGATGGTTGGTTCAAGCATCCTTATCGAGCCAA
Source organism: Picea engelmannii (assembly GCA_009831015.1). Lineage (NCBI taxonomy): Eukaryota > Viridiplantae > Streptophyta > Pinopsida > Pinales > Pinaceae > Picea > Picea engelmannii. The sequence goes on along the minus strand of ML783608.1, from coordinate 915,684 downwards.
CTAGACAACGCAGATTTAACAAAGTCAACTATAACTACCGACGGCTGTGTGTGGAAAAGATCTTCCCAATTCCAAGGAATTTGGTTAGGTATTAAGGCTATAAATAGTATACATGATGGTTCATTATCATGTGTGTGTGTGTGTGTGCGTGCATATGTGTGCGTGTATTCATGTGTGTGTGTGTGTGTTATTCCAATGTTGAAAATGGTGTTTGTTTTCAATATGAATTATGATGTTCTGATCACAATGAAACGTGTTTAAGTGTTGTAACTATATCTTTAGACACCACGTGTTTTCTTTGAAGGTTATTCTTCTTCGACTGTCTACAATTTTATTTATTTGTTTCGTATCAGGTTTCACCCAATCCCCAAAATTTTATCAGAGCCATTGGTTGTGACCTCGCTTGTTATCTACAAATCTTGCTGAGTCAGATATATTTGAGATTGACTCCAAGCTAGTGATTAGTTGACTATAACTTGTGGAAATAGATAAGATTTGTCAAGATATCAAAGATGGATTCAAGGATCGATCATGTTGTTTTGAATGGATCAAATTACGTTGTATAGGCACCAGACATGGAAACCCTATGAAGAGAAAAGGAATTTGGAAATATAATACTACTATGATTCTTGATCCAATAGACAATCAGGCCAAATTCCCTTTTGATGGGAAAAAGGATGAGGCTATGGGGGCCATCACGACCTATATCTCATGGGATATTTTATTTCACACCAACAGAATCTACTACCCTCGTAAAATCTGGAAGAAGTTGAAGTTTCTATTCGATAGAGTTGATGAAATCCATGTCATGCAGTTGGAGAAAGAGTTGATATTTCTCGATACTCATTCTTTCGACAGAATCAAGGACTATTTGGTGCATGTGAAGGAACTACAGTTGAAATTGGGTGAATTTGGAAGAATTATCTAAAGAAAGATAGGAAAATCATTAAGTTGGTCATGATGAATCTAAGAACACCATTCGACATGTTCATTTCAAATTTCCACACCAACTGGAAGGCATGCAAGGAATATGGTAAGGATTACGCTTTTGAAGCTTTATGTGGCCTACTGATCATTGATCAACACAAACTACTTGATGAAGGATAGCTTGGTGGAAAACACCAAGCTCACTTGCTCAGGGGAAAGGGAAAGGTGAATCATAAGGAAAGAGGACGGTTTGATACCCTTATACAAATACCTGGATACCTCGACCAAAAACCTAAAGGGTATATAGATGCACCCTATAAGAAACAAAATAAGAAGACATGTTAGTACCATGGAAAGACTAGACAAGTGGAGAAGGTCTGCTACAAGAAGAGAGGAGACATGTCGATTGTTTGTCGACCTACCGATAATTTAACCTTCCAAGTCAAAACTTCTCAATAATTTCTTTCTCATTCTGCGTAGAATGAATGGGTAGTCGATTCTGGATGCACTCATGATATGGCTAAGGATGCTCCCTTGTTCATGTCCTTAGCTAAAGTTGTCGAGAGAAAGATATATGTTGTTGATGACTTTGCTCTCGACATTGTCATGGTGATGTTCCCTGTCAACATGGGAGAATTGTCGGCATCTATCATGTACCAAATCTTAGTGCCAATATTTTTTCAGTTTCCCATTTAACACAGATAGGTAATATTGTGGAGTTTTGGCTAGATCGGTTCTTTGTTTGAGATTTGAAGAATGGTCGACCGATTGTTTTCGGAGGGTTTCTCAACCTAAAGAACAATTTGTTTAAGTTTTGTGATGTGGCTTGACCAACTCTCAATTGAATTATCTTATTTCTCACACTGATGAACAAAGTCGAACTTGGCCTAAACAACTTAGACACCTAAATTTTTGAAGTTTGTGTTAGAAAAATAGGATCGTGGAGTAATAAAATAAAACAAATGCGGGAATAAAACACAAAAGATACACAATACAATAGAGACACAGATATACATGGTTCATCCAGTGTGGGCTATGTCCAGTAGATAAATTGGCAGGTCGTTCCTTTATTATTATCCAACAAATGAAGGGATACAACCTACAAAAAACCCGTTGTAACTTCCTCTTCTTTATCTCACAGTCTCCTCTCTTAGAATACAATATTTGCCATGATACATAGCTGCAATACATTTTCCTCATTAAAGAGGGTTTACTTCTAGGGAAAAAAACCCTAACATAACTTCTATCGTCAGATCTGCGACCTTATAATGAATGGTCCAGATTTACTATGAAATCACAATATAAATTTACAAGGCAATTTTTCCTTCGGGGGATTCGCCCCCGAACCCCTGCCAGGGGCCCACTTGCCCCCAGACCCTGTACGGGGGGTTACCCCCCTTGCATTCCCCTGCGTGGAGGAGTGTACATTCTTTCAGAGTGTAAAGTCTTCATGGAGTATAAACATGGCTGGAAACAAATTCCTCTGAATCAGGAATATAATCAGGCTCCACAACCAACAGTTTGGAATCGATGGAAACTCAAAATATGGTTGTTGGTCTACCTAAAGTTTTCCCCCCTAATGGATTATATAGAGGATGTGTTCCTGGAAAACATCATAAAGCACCCTTCGAATATGGAAGAGTGTGGAAAGCACAAAACCTCTTGGAGTTGGTTCACAATGATCTTTGTTGCATAAATCTACTTTCTTTAATAGGTGCAAGGTATATTTTCACTTTTATTGATGATTTCTCTTGTTTCACTTGGTCTTATTTCCTAAAAAACAAGAATCTTGTATTTGAAAAGTTAAAATAACTTAGGGCCTTTGATGAAAAACAATGTGGTTGACCCATCAAGTGTTTGAGGTCAGAAAATGATGGTCAGTATGTGAATCTCCCTTTTGAAGAATACCTAGTTCAATATGGTATCGAATAGTAGCGGTCGGTTCCTCATACCCATTAGTTGAATGGCATTACAGAATGCAATAATTAAATGATAGTAAAAAAGGCTAGATGTATTTTGTAGGCCAAATATTTTCATCCTCACTTTTGGGCTAAAGATGTTTATTGTGCAAATTATCTACTCAATCACATGTTGACTCGAGTTTTTCCTTTTGTGACTCTAGTTGAACGATGGCGTGGAAAGAAGCCCTTAGTGGGACACCTCTGTGTGTTTGGATGTGTTTCCTGGCTCATATTTCTAATGATTTCATAAATAAATTAGATGCAAAGATTCATGATTGCATCATGATGGGATACTATGAAGAGTCAAAAGCCTATCGATTGTTTGACCCTTTCAAATGATAGATCATTATCAAAAGAAATGTACGGTTTGATGAGAAGTATTTTGGAATCAAGTTGTTGAATGCCTCCTCTAGATTATTATAGGATGATCACTTTGATTTTGTTTCCAACTTTGGTTCTCTTGCTTTATTTTCCAGTCCTTTGACTAGGCAGTCAAACTCTATTCGTGTTTTAACTGGGCCATCAACCTTTGATTCGATTGGTTAGTCGATTTATATTTCGACTGGTCCACCATCTCCTTCAACTGAAACTATTATAACTTTTGATCGACCTTCTACAATGAACAACATTTCACCCCTTTCTTGTCTACCTAGATGGGTTTACAAGACAATTGAAGTTGTTGGTCGTGATGTTGTTGATGTTTCATCAAGCCGAAAAAATCGCAGTCACAAGTAGTTTGACAATGCTTATTTGATAAATCATGTTCTTGAAACATGTGATCATGTTACCTACTCATGTGTGAAAGGAAAACCTGAATGGGAGTAGGATATGAAAACAAAAATAGATTCTTTGTTGATTTAGTTCTTTGACCTCAAGGGAAGAACATTGTGAAGTTTCAATGGGTATAGAAAACCAAATTTACCTTTGAAGGTGTTTTTCAGCATCATAAATCTCACTTAGTTATGAAGGGATTTTCTCAACAAGAAGGCATCAACTATGCTATACCTTTTCCCATGTTGCGAAGATGAACTATGTTCAACTAATTGTTTCCCTTACTGCTCTTTTTGGATGGAAGATACACTAGATGGATGTGAAGAGTGATTTTCTTCATGGTTACCTATCTGAAGAAATTTTCATGGAACAACCTCCTGGTTTTGTGATAGATTCTAACTTGGTTTATCGAATTTATAAGTTTCTTTATGGTTTGAATCAAGCTCCAAGAGCTCGGTATGCTAAGAATGGCAATTTCTTTCTTCGATTTGGTTTTAAACATTGTGAATATTATCACAATTTGTATGTACTCCATACTCATGGAAACACCTTGATTATTGTTGTATATGTTGATGACCTTGCCATAATTGGTAATAACATTGATATCATTATTAGATTGCAAAAAAAACTTGTTAACTCCTTTGACATGACATATCTTGGTATTTTTCATACTTTTTTGGGTCTTTAAGTATTACTACTATCTGATGGGTTTTTAATTTCTCAATCTAAATATGTAATGGATAATTTTGACACGTTTTAATATGGAAAATTGTAAGCCTTGACTTAATCCTTTTTAATATGAAGTTAAGATGAGAAAAACTTGTCAAACCCATAAAGTTGATGCTACTCTCTGTTGACAACTAGTTGACTATATCATTTACCATACTCACAGTCGACCTGAAATTTGTTTTGCTATTAGTTTGGTTTCTCATTTTATGTAGGATCCTAGAGAAATCCATTGAAAAGTGGTCAAAAGGATTGTTCACCATATCAAGGGTACCACTCACCTTGGTATCAAATATTATCAAGGTTTAGATTTTTTGTTCGGATTAACCGACTCCGACTGGGAAAGTGACAATGATCATCAGAAATCCACCTATTTCAATGTGTTTCACTTTAGCACTCGACCATTGTTTTGGTCATGCACGAAATAGAAGGCAGTCTCTCTATATTGAATACATAAGTAGAATATCATGACATAGTTCATGTAGGTACAAAGGTAGTATGGATTCACCAAATTTTGGGTGAACTTGAATTTCCAGTACAAAACAAATGTTATTGTGACAATCAGAGTGTGATTCAGGAGTTGACAATCATGTTTCACATAGTAAGATGAAACATGTTGAGCTCCTTAGTCATTATTTGAGACAGTTGGTTCAAGATAATTTTGTCTCTCTTTTCTATTGTAGAAGAAATGATTTCATAGATGATATCTTTACAAAGACTTTTTCTTAAGCAAAATTTATCAAGTTCCATTTGATGCTTGGTCTTCAGGAATCTACAATTATGGGAGGGTTTCTTGTTGACTTAATTTCACCTCCTGAATCTCCAAAATCATGTGCTAATAAGGGTGTGTTGGAACCTTAGGTTCTGATGGTTCATCACACTTCTCCTAGAATCAGTCGTTCAAGTGGTTGACCTACATCTAGAAACATTCAGTTGGGTGATCGACCAAATATCTACATCAGTCAGTCGAGTAATAAAAAATACTATGGATCGGACAATCAACCAATAGTTGAAGATAGTCGATCAGTGGATCAAGCAATCAAGAAATCATCTACGAGTCAAATCTAACCACTGATAATTATATGTGGACAAGATATTCTCGATTCCAAGGAAGTTGGTTAGATATTGAAGATATAAATAGTAGACTCGATGGGTCATTATCATGTGTGTGTGTGTGTGTGTGTGTGTTGTATTCCAATGTTGAATATGGTGCGCATGTTCAATATGCATTGTGATGTTTTGATCATAATGCATTGTGCTTAAGTGTTGTAATGGTGTCTTTAGACACCACCTATTTTATTTGAAGTTTATTCCTCATCCACTATCTATAATTTTGTTTGTTTGTTTTATATCAGGTTACACCAAATCCCTAATAGTGTGGTGGGGTAGTGGGAATGTTAAATACTTGTGCGGGAACTTCCCTCCATTACTATCATTTTCCTAGTTGTCTACTCGAATGTGTGCCCATTGTTAATGTTGATCGATGATACATTTCCTTTCCATAACTATCAATGTGCCCTTTGGTAAATGTTTTCATAAATGTTCTTGTTCCACGTGCCATTATGACCTATTTGAGCCAAACTACCTCTCTTATTGTCTCCTTTTTCTCCCATAGGTCTTCTTAACCAACTATCCTCCAATTATCTCATTCTTTTTCTTTTAATTTATCATTTAACCCAAAAAGTTTTTTGAATCCTATAAACCTACATGGGTATGGTATATCTTGTCCCTCAGATTACCTAGATCTATATTATCCTACTAATAATTATGTACTTCTAACTTCCTTTACTCCTACCTACCTAACTCCTACTCTACACTACTAATGAAACTCCATCAATTTATGGCACATCCAACCCATATGAGCCACAATATGCCTTTGTTGGCACAAGCCTATTTCGGGAGGGAAATTTATTTTGTGCGTAGGCCTATTTTGGGAGTAGGCCCATTTTTGGACCGTGCGCAATAGGTGGCAGAAAAGAAGCATGTAGAAAAAAGAAGGAAACACATTATGCGGAAGGAGGAAAAGCAGCGTGGCGCGCATGCAGACATACCTAACCATGTTAGTGTTAGGGTTTTGGACAAGAATGTAAGGGCTATAAGCCAATATAGTAGTATAAATAAATACCTAGGAGGTCTAGGTTGTGGTTCATGTTGTTGATTATTGTGAGTTTGGTTATTGTTATTGTTGTAGCATCAAATAAGCTAGTTTTTTAGGGTTAGGTCACAACCTGTGGAGCTTGGTGTGATCTACTATGACTCACATGTATTTACCCTTTTTTTATTGTAATCTTGAAGAAGTAATGTGCATAATGAAAATTTTGCAGCAGAATGAATAAAAGAGCAGAAGAGCCGGATATTTGTGGACGTATCCCTAGGGGGGTGAACCATGATAAATCCACTATGTTAATGTGTTTGAATGACTGTTTGGATGTTATGTTATGTATCAATTAAAGAATGAATGGTTAAATCTGATTATAATAACATGCATGCATAGTTTAAGGATGAATGAATCCTAGAAGTAGATGAATGAATAATGATGTCGATGCCTAAGGAAAAGAACCAAAACAAAGTCCCCACTCTTTCCTAGACTACAAACACCTAAGTATTGCATTCCCCCATAAGTATATATCGGGTGAGACTGCATTGTGCACTCTGTGCACAACGTTGCCTTCTGGTCTACTTGACCAACTATCCTCCATTTATCTCGTGATTTTACTTTTACTTTATCATTTAACCCACAATTTTTTTTGAATCCTATAAACCTACGTGGGTATGGTTTGTCTTGTCCCTCACATTAGCTAGATCTATCTTATCCTACTAATAATTATGTACTTCTAACTTCCTTTACTCCTACCTACCTAACTCCTACTCTACGCTAATAATGAAACTCCATAAATTCATGGCACATCCAACCCCTATGAGCCACAATATGCCTTTGTTGGCACAACCCTATTTTGGGAGGAAAATTTATTTTGGGCGCAAGCCTATTTTGGGAAGAAATTATATTTTGGGAGTAGGCCCATTTTTGGAGAGAAATGTCTATTTTTGGAGCACATGCAATAGGTGGCAGAAAGGAAGCATCTAGAAAAAAGAAGGAAAAACATCATGCAGAAGGAGGAAAAGAAGCATGGCGTGCATGCAGATAGACCTAACCATGTTATGGTTAGGGTTTTGGACAAGAACGTAACAAATATAAGCCAATATAGTAGTATAAATAAATACCTAGGAGGTCTAGGTTGTGGTTCAGGTTGTTGATTATTGTGAGTTTGGTTATTGTTATTGTTGTAGCGTCGAATAAGCTAGTTTTTTAGGGTTAGGTCACAAGCTGTGGATTCTGGTGTGATCTATTCCACCTCACAGAGGGTATTTACCCTCCTTTTGATTGTAATCCTGAAGATGTAATGTGCGCAATGTAGATTTTGTAGCAGAATGAATAAAAGAGAAGAAGAGACAAATCTTTGTGGACATATCCCTAGGGGGGTGAACCATGGTAAATCCACTATGTTAATGTGTCTAAATGACTGTTTGGATGTTATGTTATGTATAAATTAAAGAATGAATGGTTAAATATGATTATAATAGCATGCATGCATAGTTTAATGATGAATGAATCCAAGAAGTAGATGAATTAATATTGATGTTGATGCCTAAGGAAAAGAACCAAAGCACAGTCCCCACTCTTCCTAGACAACAAACACATGAGTATTGCAGTCCCCCATAAATATATCTCAGGTGAGACTGCGTTGTGCACTCTGTGTGCAGCGTTGCCTTCTGGTTTACTAAGAGGGTCGATAGTTTTGAGGGTTTTGTTGGAAACCTATTTGAGATAAGAACCTGGGTTAGCCCAAGTAACCAACAAATGATTTTGTTGCTGGTTGGAACTGCACATGATTGAGTGGAAGGGATCTGTGGAAGAAAAACATGGAGGATGAAAGCATAGAAGGGAATGTTTAGGTCATGGAATCCAACAAAGGTGGAGATTGAAAGATGGTTAAGGACAAAGGAACTCGATTTTGCACAAAAGGACAACATAAACCCTAAGTTTACACCGTGCAAATATCTCGAAAAATATGTGTTTAGTGATTTTCATGAGGTATTGTTCTGTGATTTTCCACATCTATTGCATAAGTGGTTATTGAGGTTGAAGTAAAACCATCTTATGAATTGGATCAGACAACTAGAGTGGCATCCTATGGAGATCGTGCAGTTGCATCAAGTCAATAATAAATTTACACGCGTAATAGATTTCTAGTTAGACAGTATTATTGCAGGGTTTATCATTGAGTTTTCGGTTGATGTTGCAAAGTCCTACACTGCTAAAGAGAAGGAATTTATGAAGGGATCCAGAGGTAGGTACATCAGATCACTTTATGCTTCTATCAAGATTTTCTTGTATTCCAAAGGTGCGATGACTATGGAATCAGACAACTAAATTTCCCTGCGCGCATGGGGGAAGGGGGGAAGCAGTAACATGAGTTTGATATGTGGATAGAGAGATGGATAAGGGGAAGAAAGAGGAGTTCATGGACCAAATCATGATGGAAGAGGACCAAATAAAGTAGATAATGGAAAAATATGGAAAGACGTGTATCATAAGACCTTACCAATATAAGATAAATAAAAAAAAGAGGGCCATAGCCGACAGAGAGGGATTGGTGAGTGATGAAGAAGAGGTAGAGGATCTCTGGTCTATGGATCAGATTGATGAAATTATGTGTGCAACATATGAGAGGAAAACAAGAGGTCCAGGGTCATGTATAGAAGGAAAAACTCCAGTCCAGATCACAGTCAGTGTAGAACCTACAACCTCATGTGCGACTAATACACCTAAAAGAACATCAACATTTAGAAAACTAAATTTTAGTGGAAGAGGAGCAACAGGTCAAGGTTCCAATCAAGGAAAACCAACTAAGGAAGCAATTTCAGGAAGTAACAATCAATTATCTACACCACGTGGAGGCAGTAGTTCAACACAGTTCAAAATGGCAGGACTAGATTCCACCATCAGATTACCAGATTTTCTCGGTGAGGCATCAGAGAACCCCAAAAAAATCTATTTATCTGTGAAAATATCTGGGAATAAAAGAATATCACAGAAGAGGATAAAAAATTTGCGCAGTGAGCTATAACTCTCAGAGACCGCATGCTGGATTGGCACATGAGCCTTGACGTAAAAAATCCACAAGGAGCACCAAAGACTATCACAGAGGTGAAGAATATACGAGTAAATGAGTTTCATAAGACTAGTACATGAATGAAATGATTGAAATCAGGAAGAAACCAAGTGAGTATGTTTGGGAGATTGATCAAAGGTTCAAACATCTGAAAAGTATGTTGAAGTATTCTATTACTGACATGCAACATAGGAAGTTTTTTGTGAACTCACTGTTACCATGCTTAAAGTATCCTTTGGGACAATAGAAGTTCCAAACTCAGGTAGAGGCCCTGCAAGCATCCCTATAGCCAAAAGAAAACCAGTATCAATAGATAGATCCCACAATAGAAGAGTTGAAAGAGGATTTGGATAATCTGACATTTCAACTGAACCAAAATAAGGGTAATGAGAAAAGAGAAGTTGTTTGGTGTATGTTATGCAAGACAGAAGGACATCATAAGAATGAATGTCCAACTTTTGCGCAGTACTTGGCGGCAGGGGTGCCAAACCCCTTGCTAACAAGAGGACTATGGTGCGAGATTTGTAAGACACATGGGCATGATCCATATCATTTTCCAATGATGCAGAAGTATAAGGCAGTACCAAAAAGTTCATTCTACAGTTTTTGAAAATCAATGGGTCATGATGATAAGGAGTGTATAACATTGGAATTGATGGGAGAAAGAAATTCCGACACCTACAGGTTGCAAGCAGAGATAATGACAAGGAAATTTGCACTGTAGTTCAACAATGTGCCACCACAATTCAATACCACACAACCGTAGTACAACAATGCACAAGCACATTATAATACCATGCAGTATAACCAGGGACCCCAATACAATGCACCGTGAGGAGATAGAGGTGGATTCAAAGGTGGAGGTTGAGGCAGAGGAGAATTTGGATGAGGAAGAGGGCTAGTAGTATTCCACAACTTCCAAAAACCTGGACATTATGAAAGGGATTGTCAACTTCCACCTACGACATGCATGTATTGTTGCATAACAAACCATAACACAGAAGACTATCCAACACTCTTGGGAAATATACAGGAAAAAAGAAACCAAAATAATCATAATGTCTAGTGGATTTTTGTAGAAGCCAGGGATGATGGGAAAAAAATCAACATAGTCACACGAGGAGGAGCCAAGATAGGAACTGATGCAGAAAAACAATATCTAGCTCAATACCAATGGGTAAAGAAGAATATTGAGCCACATAATCATTTTGACGTGCAAAAAGAAAAGGAAACATTTAAGGAGGCCAGATAGGAGATTCTAAAAGAGAACATTGCGTCTACATCAATTGCGTAGAAAACTCAGGATACACCAATGTACAATATGCCATATTCAATGCATCACACTAGCAAAGGAAAACAATTAGAGCAAGTAAGTACCATAAATAATTTTTTGCAATCATGTATTAAATTATTGAATTATCCATCATCCCTTAAGGTCTTACAAAATTTTCTAGAAATATGTAACACATAAGTAGAAGGGAAGTTAGAGAAGAAGACAATCAATCATCTCCATACAAGAAGAATAACAAGTAGGGAATTCAGGGTAAATTCCAACATTGGATATTTCAATATGGGAGATATCATACTTGATTTAGGCTCTAAAGTAAACATATTACATAAGAAAACATGGCAGTGTATGGGGGAACCCACATTAGGAGATTCACATGTCCAGTTGAAACTAGAAAAATAGTATAGAGTGTTACCGATTGGAAGACTTAAAGGTGTGACTATAGACTTAGATGGAGTGTGTACTGTGGCATATTTCGAGGTGATAGAGATAGTATATGACACAACACCCTACCCGACATTACTTGGATTGTATTTGGAATTTGATAACCAGGTTGTAATCAACATGAAGATAAGGAAAATGACTTTTGAATCAGGCATGTACAGAGTGATTGCACCATTGGATCCTTCAAAAGAAGAAAGTTTTGTAGAGGCGACATGTATGGACTTAGAAGAAATAAAGCAATTATACAGAGCCATTGCACAAGAAGAATATTATGTCAACCCAAGTACAGATGGGGTACTCAGATGGAGAAGCATTACATCGTGTGCTTCAAACTCAGACACGCGTCTAGAGAAATGGAAACAAAGACTACATGAAGTCTCAACAAGGATGTGTGCAAGAATAGACTGCGCAGTAAGGTGGGTTGGTACAATGATAAGGGAACCTCCTATTTTTCATGGGTTGAATGACTTAGAGGAATTATTGAAAAACTATGAGGATGAAGTTTTGAAAAATCAGAGGTTGTTAACCCTGGATATTTCACTCAAGGAAACACCTGCGAGATGGTGGGGTGTGCACAAAGAAACAATTCAGGACTGGTATTAGTGTAAATGACTATTGCACATTAGATTTGGTATAGAACAGGGGAGAAATACAGTGCAAAAGTATGATGGGATAGGAAGGCCAAATGAGCAACTAGAGAAATGCAAAACATAGTGGATCTTGGCACCACCAGAAGAATGAACTCATTATTTTATCCATACATTAGAATGGATCCCAGGGAATTGGTACATAAACCAAGAAATGCACAGAGGTACTACATAATGGACAATATTATAACAAAATTTTGTGCTAAATTTCTCATTTGAGCATGAGAACCCCAATATTGATTCAGCTCTGAAGATGATACAGGGAATGATATTTTTCAAGGAACCTAAGGTGGAGATTATAACAGAATACCAGCAGCAAAACAAAAAGACAATCAAATATTTACTCTCATGTTATCATGTCATGGAGGAAGCAGTAGATGAAGATGATACACACGACATTCATATAACAAATATTGAAGGAGAGAAAGAGTTGGAAGTTAGATATATGGAGTCAGAGGCATTTGCTGCATCAATCAAGGTAAAGAAAGTCAACATTGGGACAAAAGAAAACCCTAAAATGGAAAGAATTGGAGACCACTCGGATGAGAAGACGCTAGAAAGGATAACAAATTTATTGCGTGAATACAATGACCCGTTTCCAATAACCTTTAGAGAGATGAAAGGAATAGCAGGTGACCTAGGTGAGATGAAGATACCCCTAAAACTAGATGCTAGACCTCTTAGACATAGACCTTACAGGATGAATTCATTGTATAAGAAAAAAGTGAAAGAAGAACTTGATCGAATGTTAGAAGTTGGTATCATAGAATTAGTGGAGAAATCCGAATGGATCAGTCCCATGGTAGTCCAAGAAAAGAAGAAAGGAGGGATAATATTTGTGTAGACTTGAGGAAATTAAATGATGCTTTCTTACATGATCCTTTCCCTACCCCTTTTACAGATGAGGTCTTGGAGAATGTGGGAGGCCAGGAAGCATATTCATTCACATATGGATTCTCAGGATATCATCAGATCAAAATAGCTCCAGAGGATAGGCATAAGAATACATTTTCTACAGAATGGGGATCATACCAATATACAGTCATGCCCTTTGGATTGAAGAATGCACCAACCATCTTTTCAAGGGTGGTCATAGTTGTTTTTAAATATTTTATACATAAGCTCTTAGAAGTATATTTGGATGACTAGATTGTCTTTAGTCTTTTGAAAGATCATGTAGAAGTCCTAAGACTAATGTTGGAAAGATGCATGCAATGTCAAATCTCATTAAACATCAAGAAATGCATTTTTTGCACACCTTTTGGAACACTATTGGGATATATAGTGTGCAAACAGGGTTTATTGGTTGACCCTGCTAAGATTTTTGTAATTGTGAACTTACCACCACCAAAGTCAGTGCGTCAGTTAAGAACCACACTTGGACATATAGGGTACTACCAGAATTTTATAAAGGGGTATGCACAGATTACTGCGCCCATGGAAAAATTGTTGAAGAAGGACACAAAATTTCAGTGGAATCAGGACTATCAATAGGGATTTGATACCATGAATGATAAAATGGTGACAATACCGATATTAATGTTTCCAGATTGGAAAATACATTTCATGTGCATGTAGATGCATAAAAAATGGCACTTGGAGAAATTATGGCTCAGCCATGAATAGGGGACTTATATCATCCTATAGCCTTTGCAAGCAAGAAGTTATCAGAACCCAAGAAGAATTACAACACCATAGAAAGAGAAGGCCTAGCCATGGTATATGCACTTCAAAAATTTAGACATTACTTATTAGGAAAGCATTTTAAAATGTTCACAAATCATTTTTCCCTCAAATATATAGTCAACAAGACAATGTTGGGGGGGAGGATCTGTAGATGGCTGTTATTATTCCAGGAATTTGATTTTGAAGTAATAGATAAACCGTGGAAGTTGAATGTAGGACCTGATCACTTGTCAAGGGTAACTAATGAAGAAGAACCTACTAACTTCAAAGACAACTTCCCTTATGCACAATATTTTTTAGTACAGGTAGCTGATGAGTACTTCGCTGATGTCATTGAATTCTGAAGTACAGGAGTTGCGCCAAAGGAGTTTAGTATTGCGCAGAAAAAAAAAACTTGTAGTCAGAGCTGCATACTATCAACTCATTGCAATTCATTTATACAAGATGGACACATACAACATATTTAGAAGGTGTGTATTGAAACATGAATGACCCCTGGTTTTAGCAGAATATCATGAAGGTATAGCTGGAGGACACTATGCAGGAAAATATACCGTGCATAAGGTATTGTGCGCAGGTTTATGGTGGCCAACAATTCATAAAGATGCCAAAGAATATTTCCATAACTGTGATGTCTATTAGAGGGTTGGAAAACCCAACAGGAGGGATGAAATGCCCCTAAGACCACAAGTAACTCTTCAGGTATTTGAAATATGGGAAATATATTTTTTCAGACCTATTAATCCACTAGCAAGAAGGTCAGGAGCTAGATATATCATTACTGCGATAGAATAATTAACTATATGGGAAGAAGCATCCCAGTCAAGGATTGCAATGCAAAGACAACAACACACTTCTTATTTGAGTAGTTAATCACAAGATTTGGATGCCCTAGGATTTTGATGAGTGACCAAGTCACACATTTTATTAATAGTACTATCAAGGCTATGACTGAGGAGTTTGAAGTCTATCACCATAAGAGTACACCATATCATCCTCAGGCAAATGGAACAGTAGAAGCTTTCAACAAGATTTTAGAAAATTCCTTGACAAAGATCTACAATGTTAACAGAGATGATTGGGATTTGAAAATACCAGTAGTACTATGGGCATACAGGACTACATGCAAGAAGTTGACAAGACAAACACCATTTAGATTGGTGTATGGACAAGAAGCAATGGTGCCATTAGAATTTTTGGTACCTAGTCTGCGCGTAGCAACAATTTTAAATATGACAGAAATAGGCGTAGTACAAGAGAGGTTAAGCCAACTAATTGAAATGGAATAAGACAAGATTCTGACAGGATTCCACCAAGAGGTACAAAAAGAAAGGGACAAATCTTGGCATGAAAAACACATAAAGAAGAAGAGATTTAAGGAGGGAGACCTGGTTCTCCTCTATCACTGTATTTTTTTGCAAAATCCTGGTAAATTCATAATGCATTGGCTAGGATCATATGAAGTAAAGAATGTAATAGATGGAGGACATGTGCAGCTACAGGACTTGACAGGAACGAAACTGAAAGGAATGGTGAATGATAGTCGAATGAAACTGTATAGGGACATGTGACCTACTCACTCTCAATAGTCGCAGGGCAGTAAGGAATCCATGTATATTGTGTACTACAATAGATAGTAGGAGAGAAAAACTTATGAAAAGACATAAAAAAGAGAAAAAGAAGAAAAAAGAATAGAAAAATAGAAAAAGAAGAAAAATAAAAAAAGAGAAGGAAGTTGGTTGAATGGAAGGAACGGGGGAAAAGTTGTGCACAACCTCTGATGCAACAAAATTAAGATATTGCACACAGGAAAAATTGGACACGAAGAAAATGCACGTAAAAAATGGAAAATATGGCCAAAAATTTATGACCAGGTCTATAAAGCACAGACAACACAGGTCAGTTCGGTACTTAGCATTTTTAGATCACAGAGAGAGTTGCAGAACCCCGAACTAGGCGATTGCACTTGACTATTCAGACAACAACATGACACCTCCTAAGTTCATTTCTCCAGGGAAATACATTAGGGTTACTCGAGAGGGTCAAATAAGAAAGGAAAGGATGGCATAGCATGAGAATTTCATAGAGTTGGAAGATGTTACGACCTCAGAGACAGAGTTGCTCAACCTGAGGAGGGTCAAGGGGGAAACCTCGACAGTTTCACAAGGAGAAATGGGTCAGAGCTCTGTAAACCCAAATTGTAGCACAAACCATAACCCAAAAACACTTTTTAAACCCAAGGAAATGAAGGTCCAACAAAAGAGTCATGACGAAGAGGAGGTTTTGGTTGAGGACATCACCAACCAGCCAAAAACTGAGGGGGAAGAAGATGGCACAAAATAAACTGTGGTGGAAGGCCAGGCTACCTTCGGGCAGGAAAGAAAGGTGCAGGACACCACGAAAATCACACTTCCCTACATCCCAGACAAAATGGTAACCATGGAGGACATGCTAGGCAAAGTTCCTGAAATAAGGTACTTAGACCATGATGTTTGTGACATGATTTTGTTCCTAGAATTGGAATAGGTAAATTATATGGTGGACATAGGGGAGATATGACCCCTCAGAAGACCCATCCTGGAGCTCGCGCAGTGGATCAGGGCTCTACAACTATGGAATTATGGACCGTCTGGACATACCGCACTTCAGGCGCGGTAAGAACATGGGCCTGTGCACCAAACACCTCTTGAATAGGGTGCATGGGGGTTATCATGTGGATGGATAGGCTAGTCTAGATTGATGTGGCCTTGATCACCAAAATTACAGGGTTTCCCACTGTTGGTTCGAAGAATACTTAGACAACAAAGCATGCGAAAAGGAGATCATTGAGATAGTAAAGGCACAGTTTTGAACCAATAGGGGAAACAAGGGAATTGTTCGCAAAGATATAAAAAACCATGCAACGTGGTTCACCAACAAGCTAATGGATTGCAAGATGATAAGGAAATGCAGAAAAAAAGAGGCTCCAAGAGGAGTCATACCAGTCGTTGCTTAGTGCACTAAAGGGATCATGTTTAGTTGGGATCCATACCTCCTCAACTAGTTTTGAATCGACTACTAGGATGTGCAGGAAAATGGAATTGAGTTCCATTATTATTGGCTCCTCATCCTCATTACTTTGGCCGCTTGACAGGAGCCAACATTCTCGACTTTTATAGATAGTAAAGGGAAGTGATATAGAGCCATGTACGAATCTCTCTGAAAAGCCAAGGATACCAAAAACCAATAGGCAAATAACACGATGTTCTCCATTCTTCTTGAAGATATTCAACAATGAACATCCAATGTATAACTCATTCCTATGGAAGTGGTCCAAGAGTTTGAAGGGATAGACAATTTTGAGGCATCCATGCACCATATGTGGATCCAGGCCATAAGGGCTCTAAATAAAAAATGGCTAGAGATGCAGTATTGTGTCTCAAAGGAAGAAGTGGATTGGATCATTAAAGACTGGACAACGTAGTGGAAGGTGGAAACAACCAAATCCAAGGAGAAGATAGAGGCATGACCATCGACCAAGACAAGTAGCTCGGTTGCCAACACCAGGAAGGTTGTGGTGTGCACTCAAGTGTTTGGAAGCAACACAGCGCTGAAGAGGCCAAGGAAGACAAAAATGTTGCCCAGGATAGAAGTCCAGGGGGATTCTAAAAATGGAGAAACATCTCGAGCTAGAGAAGAGGGAGCACAAATGACGAATAGTGGGGCACAACCCTCATAGGAAAAAAGAACTACAACGCAGGAGGTGGAAACACGTAAGAAAATGAAATACATGAAGAAGCCTCTAGTCATCACCTTGACAGAGGATGATGTTGAGATCATGGTAGACAAGGTCCAGGACAAGGGGAAGATGTGGTATGCATCATTGAGGTGCAAAGGGAGGAGATCATGGTGAGTATAGTGGAAATCCATGATACTCTACAAAGAATGTAGATGTTTATAGTTTAGCATGCTACAACACATCATCCAGAAAAGAGATAGTAAACCCCTACGTAGAAGGAACGAGAGGAAATAATGGAGAAAATGGTGAATGCCAATGACACTTTCACGGTTACATAGAAGATGTTGTGGGAAGATGAGGAGATAGCATAAAATCCAGTGGGGGAGATAGAAAAAATTGAGTTGTTCATAGCGCAGATCCCCACAAAGTCATTATATGGCTTACATGAAAGAATCATGTAAGAGGTCCACTCCAGAGCCCATGCAGATGCCACCAACTTGGAAGTTGGAAGAGAAGTAAGCAAAGTGCTACAAATCAAATGTGATCAATTGAGTCTCAATAAGGAGGAGGAGAAGAAACGAGTAGATGGATTGGAGAAGGGATTGGAAACAATCTACCAAAGCATCCCTGACTACACGTAGGAGCTATAGGACAAACCTGAAGGGAAATTTTAGAAGATTGTGCAAGTCATGGAGCAATACCAAAAGGATATTACAGAGGTCATGGAGAAGCTAACTCCTTCTAGCTGAATCCTTCTACACCTATGGACATAAGAGAGAAAATGGAACATGATGCTA
The DNA here is from genome assembly GCA_009831015.1 of Picea engelmannii. Lineage (NCBI taxonomy): Eukaryota > Viridiplantae > Streptophyta > Pinopsida > Pinales > Pinaceae > Picea > Picea engelmannii. Next base: position 897,545 of record ML783608.1, on the reverse strand, counting down.
TTGTTCACATCGACAGTATTGTGCAGGAAGCCAAGGCAATACAAGAACTGTATGATAGAAATGCTCAGATATGGACCAGCTTGGAAGAGGAAAATAAAATACAACAGTTGGACTAGAAATAGGAGAAGATAACGGTCGACATCCAGGAGTTAAAGCAACAGTAGAAAGAAATGGACATCCTTGAGAGGATGAAGAGTCATTAGGAGATGAAGAACCCACAGGTAGAGTTGAAGGTTGCTCAGGCAGACAAACAAACATGGCAGGCTCAGCAGGAGCCACTACATCAGGACAAAAAGAGAAATATTGAAGAATTGCAGGTGAAGAAAGGGACAATAGAGAAAGTGCATGTAGAATGCAGGCAAGTGCTAATAGAGCACGTTACAAAACAGAGTGTGCAAAAGATGGAAGAGAAGAGCAACCAAGTACAATAGAAAGTGAGTCACTTATCAAAAGTGTTTCACGAATTGCAGCTAGTAATCGATAGTGCAAACTAAGGTGCAGTGGATCAGGACGAATCATGTGTCAGTGTTGGGGGCATGTTTGCGCCGGCCTATTTTAGGAGGAAAATCTATTTTCGACGCAGGTCTATTTTGGGAGCAAGCCTATTTTTGGAGAGAAAGCTCTATTTTTGGAGCACGCACAATAGGTGGCAGAAAAGCAACATGCAGAAACAAGAAGGAAAAGAAGCACATAGAAGGAGTAAAAGTAGTGTGGCACGCGTGCAGACAGACCTAACCATGTTAGGGTTAGGATTTTGGACAAGAATGTAACGACTATAAGCCCGTAGAGTAGTATAAATAAAGACCTAGGAGGTCTAGGTTGTGGTTTAGGTTGTTGATTATTATGAGTTTGGTTATTTTTATTGTTGCAGCACCGAATAAGCTAGTATTTTATGGTTAGGTCATAGGCTATGGAGATCGATGTGATCTAGTCCGCCTCACAGAGGGTATTTACCCTCCTTTTGATTGCAATCTTGAATATGTAATGCACACAACACAGATTTTGCAGCAGAACGAATAAAAGAGTAGAAGAGCTAAATATTTGTGGACTTAGCCCCAGGGGACGTGAACCATGGTAAATCCATTGTGTTAATGTGTATGAATGATTGTTTGGATGTTATGTTATATAAAGTTAAATAATGAAGGGTTAAATCTTATTATAATAGCATGCATGCATATTTTAATGGTGAATGAATCTTATAAGTAGATGAATGAATAATGATGTTGATGCCTAAGGAAAAGAACCAAAACATAGTCCCCACTCTTTCCTAGAATGAAAACACCTGAGTATGCAATATCCCATAAATATATCTTAGGTGAGATTGTGTTTTGCAGTATGTGTGTAGCATTTCCTTCTGGTTTACTAGGAGGGCCGATAGTTTTAAGGGTTTTGTTGGAAACCTATTTGAGATCAGAACCTGGGCCAGCCCAAGTAACCAACAACCTTCAAATAAATTCCATCGATCAATCCTTTGAGGGGTTGACCCTGTAGTATTGCCAACTTTTTTGTGTCTGCCTCACTAATGTAAAAAAATCTAAAGGGTCCTAACTAGAGCATGCACAAGTTACCCAGGTGCTTCAAGAATTTTATGTCTTATAATAATAACAAAGATCTTGGTTGTAGAGTCTTAATCCAAATTGTGCAATCATGCTAGGTATTTTGTCTCTATTTTTCCACCATATGGATGTGTCTTGCGATCAATCGGTCCTCTTCCAATTCTAATAACTCATCCAACCATATTTGTGATGACTGGTCATCTGACATATGCGTCGCAACTACAATTTTGAGACTTGGTACCTCAAACTCTAATGACATCATTGCTTCTTTTCTATAGACTAACATGAATGGTGTGTGTTTAGTTAATATTTTGTAGGTAGTTATATATTCCCACACAACTACTATAATTTGTTGATCCATATCGTCGCATTGTACATTGCATACCTTAGTTAGTGCATGCTCCAAAATTTTATTGAATGCTTTGATGGTGTCATTGGCTTGTGGATGAGATGGTGTGCTCTTCTGATGATGGATCATGAACTTCTAAGTTAGCACGGGTGGTTTCATTCAATAAGTGCGTTCCCTTATCGCTCATCAATATCTTCAGGCTTCCAAACTTTGTGATATTATTATAAAAAATAAATCATGCATTCGTATCTATAGTACAATCCTTTACCAACACAACCTCTTCCCAATAAGTCAAATATTTCATCGTGGTGATAATATACTGCACATAGAGGTTTTTATTGGCCCTACAAAGTCAATTTCCCACTTCTCAACTGGCTCTAGTGTGATGAAGGGAAAGAGGGGAAATTCATCTCACCTTGATGGCTTCCTAATTCATTGACAAATGTTGTAGTGTTTACAATAAACCTTCAATTTTCAAATAGAAACAACCACCATAATCTTGCACACGACACCTTCTGCACAATTTATTTCCCTTCATTATGTCCACTAATAATGCTTTCATGCACCTCGTAGAACACCATGTCGTGCTCATCCTGAAACCCATATTTTTGCAGGATCCCATCGATGCCAAGTTTGTATGATTTCCCTGTAATCCATAGTAATCGAAGCTTCAAGTTACCAATTGTTGGCATTATGTTAATTTGTTCTCTTTCGACGCCTTTCCTATTGTAAGGTATGCCACACTCTTTGCAAGTTTATATGCCATAACTCAACCCTAAAGAGTTGTTTGTTAGGTAAATCATCATCCATATTGCCTCCAACTTCTCATGATTTTATCCTTAATAGATAGTGGGGCCCCACATTGTGTTTGCAAGACCACTTCAAACTCAAATTCTTGGAATTGAAGTAACCATCACATATCCCCCCCCCAACACTATCTTGTTCACCAAGTATTTGACCATTGAATGATTGGTGAAAAATTTGAAGGGAGTATCGAGTAAGTAGTGTCTAAATTTTTTCAAGGCATAGACCATCACCATTACTTCATGATCTATGGTTGTATAGTTCCTTTCAGATTCAAAAAACGTTCTCTTGGAAAAGTAGAATAGATAATCAATCTGATTCTCTCTTGGCTATGTAATCTCCGCACCAATTGAAATTGATGACGAATCCACATGTACATGGAATATCTTGGTCCAATCAATGAATATAAGGATCAATGCATTCACTAATATCTCTTTTAGTGTGTCCAACACCTCCTAGAATTATTGTTTCTAGAAATTCTTGGTATCCTTGAACAGTAACTTCTCTAATGGTGCAACAACCTTAGCTTAACTCCATATGAATTTCCTATAATATCTATCATGTCCCAAGGTTGTGTGTAACTCTCTTACGGGGGTTGGGGGAAACATGTCCATAAAAATTGCAATCTCTACTTGATCGACTAATAGGCCTTCCTTGCAGATGGCATGTCCCAATAGAATCCCAAATGGTGTACAAAAGATGCATTTTTTCAAGTTTAAAGAGATATTTAATTTCTTGCAACTGTCCAACATCAATTGTAGTACTTTCATATTCTCTTTGAGAAAGTTGAATACCATCTAATCATCTAAGTATACTTCTGAAAATTTTTGCATGGACTATTTAAAAGTTACGACAACAATCCTAGAGAACATCGCAGGTGCATTCTTCATACTGAATGGCATTACAATGTATGAAAATGAGACCCACTTTGTCACAAACATTGCCTTGGATGCTCTATCTTCTTCTGCGATCTAGTACACTTGGTGATAGCTTGAAAATCCATCTATGAATGAGTAATATTCTCACCCACCCACATTCTCCAAAACTTCATCTGTAAATGGTGGTGGAAAGGGATCGTGTACACATGTTGTATTTAATTTGCACATATATACACAAATTATTAGATCACCTGTCTTCTTTGGTTACACCACCATCGAGATGATCTAGTTTGACTCCTCCATAGGGACAATGATCCCTACCTCGAGCATTCAATCCAACTCTTTGTGCACTTTTTATTTGTGCTTTGGATTTAGTTGATATGGTCTATTATTGACTAGCTTAGCATCTTGCTTCAATTGAATCTTCATCTCCTCAAGGGATCCTACAAAATCCGCTTCATCTCCGAAAAACTCCTTGAAAACAAGTCTTCATATTCTTTTAATAAGTCTATCACTTATGTCATTATTTCATGATCTCGATAATTACCAATTATGGCCATATTAGGTGCTTATTCTATGACTATATTTCATTTCTTTGTTTTCAATGGCCATGTATAGTCCAATGCAATACTAATTGAGGCCTTTCCCTGAAATGTGCACTCTCCTTTAGTTTCATTTATCTGTAATCTCCGAGTGTCCTCTTCCTATGTGTCTACATTGTCAACCTTCGAATAATATGTCAAATGTTTCATTTTTTCCATTGTCTTATGGTATGCACAAATATTTTTTTTCACGGTGTCTCTAGGTTGTCTATGGAAGATGAAGTCTTTGATTATTAACAAAATTTCCCTCTATGCAAGAACTTCTAATGTTAAATTGAACGTTTCCCAAAATCGGTTTCCCATATCCTCCTAGTATCCAATTTAGAGTCTTGTATCTTCTTGTATGTACCAACTCTTAGGAACCATATCCATAGCATGAAAAAACTCGTGGAACCATTGCACTCTTGGAATCTAATTCATCGTCCAATTCCATTCACAAAAATCAATGTGTTTCTATGGGTCTTTGGTACCCTTGTACCTTCTTACCAATTCAAAGTTGGTTGGGGGATGGAACCTTACTTTGTTGCACTCTTCCACCTATTCCTAGTCCTGTAAATCTATGTGGTGAATCACCCACTAGAACATGGGTGTTTCCTTCACTACAATATCCACGACATAAATCCTTTGGGCCTCATGCACATCGTCTTCCATTGGTGCTATATATGCATCTACCAGGCTTGTCCCATCAAACCTTGGTATGTCACGTAGCTCCATTCCAATCCAACATACTACTTTGGTGATTCATGCATATCTCTTAGTCGACATTTCATATAGCTTATTATGTCATCATATCATTTCATCCTCTATGAGTGGACACTCCTCTAGCCCATCTCACCATTGAATGTTGGGTTTAAATAGTCCTCCTTGTGCCCTGTGATGTTTTATATATTCTTAATGATTGAGATTTGAACATATTTATACACTAGTTCATTGTATATGTCACCCTCGACCAAATCTAGTGAAGTAGTGATGCAGAAAGTGTCTGTCTCAAAGGACATATACCTTTGCATATATTTAGTATGGAACTATTATCAAATGCCTAGTCAATTCCAAGAATATTTGGGTAGGGTTTTGAATCATCCATAATCTCCATCACTTCAAAATATGCTTTTGTTTTTACCCCATCAATGTTAACTTCGACCTTCTCCAGTATTCCAATAGGGTAGATCCTATATTGATTTGTTATCCTGAGCTAAATTGGGGACCACACCAACTTTGTTTTACCCATCAACTCCCATGATTTATTTGGAAAAATGTTCACATGAGACACTAGATCCAACATGATCCCTTCCATCTCATACTTTCTTAATTCAACTGAAATTTTGAACTCTCTACCCATGTGCTTCCTCCTACTAGCATGGCATGCCTCCCTCTCTGATGGTGTGGTAGAAATAATAGTTTCATTCTCACCTTTCCCCGTTCATCTTTTCAACATGTGGGTCAATTTATTGGTCACTATGGAATCATCCAATACCTTCATACAACAAAAAAATAATTCACTTACCTATTTCTTTGAATAAGTATTTGGGTAAGTATTACACCATGATTCTTCACACACCGTGTGTCACAATTGTGCAGGTATCTTATCCCTACGTCAAAAATATTCATGCATAGGTATCTCATCCATCACTTTTTGCACATCATGCATGAATTTATTTTGTTTCCCGGTGTCAAACTTAGGAAGTTCTTCCATTGATTTCCTGAACTATTGTCCCAAGCACTCTCCTTTCTGTAGGTTGGTCCCTGTGTAGATACTTCCTTGGATTACTACCTGTATACCAACTTATTCTTTCAACTTATGGTCTCTTCACGACTTAACAATAACCATGTTGTAGTGCCCATTTTTTTCTTCCTATTTTTCACATAACTCGGGGCAGTCCTCCATGACATGGTATACATTGTGGCAATATCCACATAGTGCATGGGGTTTGGTATAGAACCAATACAAGTAGCCTATATATCCATAGTTGAAACAAGTGGGTTGTTTACCTCCTTCCCCACCATATCCTTTGTCTCTTTCTCTTTCATATCTTCCTCTTTGGCCTCCTTGGAAGCCTCCATGGTCAAAGCCTCCATTGCCTCCACCTTTATTCTCTTCTTGGACCTAGTAGGAATCTGTAGTATTCTCCTTCATCAAATGCATCAAGAGATAGTTTTTCACATCATGCCCCATAGATTTATAGAATTCACAAAATGGAGTGTGTGTTGTCTTCTAGTACTTCTGCAATGTTGGGCAATGGGGAGGTACATGACCCCATTGTCTATAGATTTTTCTCCACTCAATCTATGGTCTTGCTGGAAATATGTTTTCCACACCATTCACTATGTAACTTCCCATCGCATGGTGAGGTTCACAAGTTGGGATTGCACTTTCGCTAGTCCTATGGACATCTTGCCACCTCTCGACATAAGTTCCAGATGCATTGCAATCCCCGTGGCTTCCAAATAAGTCATCATTTTTTATTGGGTGAGTGGGACCCGAATGTGAGGGAGGAGTCTAGCTATAAACCATTCTTTGTGTTGGAAATATTGTATCTGAAATGTTAGTCTATCCAATAGGATGTTGAATTGATGGTCATAGTCCCACACGTTTTCTCCAACTTGTTGCTTGATTTCCTTGATCTTTGTTATACATTGTGACTTTGAATTAGGTTTCTAGAATTTCCTAAGGAGATATCTATTTATCTCTATGAGACACCTTTCCTATCCCATCAATGCAGTAACTTTATACTTCATGTACCACATTAGATCTCTATCCTTGAATTTGGTCTCCAGTTGCTGGATCTTAGACTCCTCATTTTTTATTTTCTTCACAAACTATATTTCTTCACAAGTGAACCAATGTTATTCTATATCATCTCTCTCCATACCATGAAATATGGTAAGCCTAAGGGTCGAATTTTGATTGGCCATATTTGAAGTAGAATTTGATCTTCCTGACCGACTACTACTAGTTATTACTGTTACTAACAAATATTTCGAAGTGTTGCTAACTTCAGTCTCTATTCCACTTATTTCTCTTACTTTTCTCATTTTTGAACTTTCTTATTATATTTCTCTCACCTTTGCACTTTCTTCTTTGGTTATTTCTTCTTGGTTAAAAATGTGCGATGGGAGTGGTTCAAAGAGGGGGTTCCTCCACACTATCTTGTATTCTTCAGTGATGGATCCAAAAGAGATTCCTATATTGAGTTGTGTGAGCCTCCTTATAACAACCAATATCTCTTCACTTTCTTGGAATGCACCTTCATCACTATTTTCTACGCTATTGTTGCTACTACTCTACACTTCATCTTCCTCTGATTCAACTCCATCTCTCATTATCTAGCGGGATATGAACTCTACAAATATGCTACTACATTCTCTAGTATCCTCTCTTGATACTAATCCAGGTGGACATTGATGTTTTTCCACCTATTCAACTGGTTCAAACCACAGTTTCCATCTTAGCAATTTTTCTATATTTTTTTCGAGTTCCAAACTTCTGTGGCCATTTTGAGGCCCTAAACGATTTTTTTTTTATGTGGTAGAGCCCAAAAGATGTTGGTGGTTTGTATTGGGCCATTTAGAATGTGTACTCCTTGGTTATACCTCTCTGATAGGGTATTGAGCACCCCAAATGGAGATCTTACGCAAAATTTATGCACTTGGGAAGTTGACATATCGACTACCTCAATCAGGGCCCACAAACCTTTTGGCGTTTCATCTTCCAAGGTTATGGTTTTGGATGTTTAGGGTTTTCTCATTTATGATTTATGTTAAAAGTCCTTTGGATCTGCATTTTAATCATCTTCTTGTGAATGGGTGTAGTCATCACATGTCTTCTTAGAGATAAGCTACCACCATTCTAGCGAGTTCATTTCACTATGTATTTTCTTTTACATTCTTTGCATATTTCATTATTTAATAGAAATTGAGTATTACAATATCTCTCTACTTTTGTCCTTTTTATGTGTTTCATTTTGTTCTCTCATATATCTGTATCAGTGGTATCACAGTGTTATGTTCTTTATATGTTTCTCGGTGCATGTCCCCAACGAGGTTAGGGTATAAGGCATTGGAACTCAAACTAGTCAGGCCTTTGGAAGACCATCCTCGCCGACTCTAATGGCCACCCATGGAGGAAGAAAAGAGAGATGAGGGAGAAAGAGATCATATTAAGTAATTTCTTACAAAATCACACAACATAGGAACAAGATGATGGATAATTTTTCACAAATACTTCGATGATTTTCGACAACAACAGATGCATCTTCGTCAAGCGACCACTTTGGAGGCATTGCCCCCTTCAGGTATAAGTTAATTTTGATATTCCCATATTTGAAGGTCAAATAGATGTAGATGCTTTAGAAAAGTGGTTAAATATACTAGAAGCTCATTTCTTTGTCCAAAATTTTTCCAATAGGTAAAAGATCACCTTTGCACTCCTAAAGGTTGTCTCCCATGTCAAACATTGGTGGGAGACTTACTGTGAGAAAAAATCCATAGAGGAGTTTGGGATATTTGGGTTGGATCCCACTTAGGACTCCTTTATGGATGTACCCTATTGGAAACTGCGATGAACAATACACAAGATGGACCAAATTGTGTCAAGAGAGGTACCAAACAATGTCGGAGTTCACAAATACCTTCCATACCTTGTGAACCAAGCTAGGTATCAAAGACTCTGAGAAACACCTAGTTCTAAAATATCATGGGGGTCTACATAGGTGCATCCAAATAGAAATGGAGTTTATATATGTCTCATTGTTGGGACTCACTTATCAATACGTTTTCAAGATTGAGAAAAAATTTAAGCAACAAAATAAGCGGGAGTTTGGATCTGTGAATGCATTACAATAGAAGTCGGGAAAAGGCAACCCCGACACATAGGACAAAGGATAAATAAAGGATGTACAAGCTTAAGACAAAAATTATAATCCACAAACAAACAAGGGTAATGGGAAGATGAAGAAAGACACAGGGAAGTGGTGGGAGTTCCATAAAATTCCCTGGAACAACATCGATGAACGTTACTTGAAGTAGTCATTGGTGGTCGATTTGAAAGCCTCATAGTTAGATCCAGGCTCCAACTCTGATTCAAAGCCAAACAAGGGGAATTAGATCATTAATGCAGAACCCAGTGCCACATTTTCTACCACCAAGATCCAGCCAAACAAACCAGAAGAGTCGGAGGAAGGTGAGCACCTTTTTCACTCACAGATGTAGGTGAAGGGTGCTTTGCTACATTTCATTATTGATAGAGGAATCCAAAATAACCTCACCTTAGCAAAGGTCATCAAGTGGTTTGAGTTTTCAACAACACCACATCCGCAATAATACAATATTGGGTGGCTCAACCAAGGACGATATCTTTGCATCAGCCAACAATGTCGCCTTCCCTATGGCATCAATCCCTTCAAGGATGAGGTATTGTGTGATGTTTCCCCACTTGAAGTTTGTGATGTTATTTTAGGCCATCCATATATGTGGAAACATCATGTTGTATATGATTCTAGACCTCATAGTGTCATTCTTACTGTAGGAAGACAACTATACAGAATACCAAAGGTAGCTCCACCTATCATAATTTATTTGGTCTCATCTAAGTAGTGCAGGAAGGTCATCTCCCAGACTGGGAAATTTGTCTTCTTCATGATTCACTCTCAAATTGAGTGGAAGACTAATGTATGGAAGATTTATTTCAAGTATAAATAAGATCTTTTCCAGTGGTTGGTCATGCCCTTTGGCTTGAATAATTCCCCAAAAAATTTCATGAGGTTGATGGCTGACATGTTGCATCCCTTCACCAATTCCTTTTTGGTTGTATATTTGGATGATATCCTTGTCTTTAACAAGAGTTAGGAAGAATGTTTGCAACACATTCAACATGTCCTCCACACTCAACAAAAACACAAGCTATATTCTAACTTACATAAATGCTCCTTCAACATGAACATGGTCCAAAACCTTGAATACATTGTAGATGAGAATGGTGTGCATGTCGATCCAATCAATATCCAATTCATTCATGACTCTCCAGCCCCGCCAACACTAACTGAGATTTGGGGATTCTTAGGCCTTGCCAAATTCTATCACATATTTGTATTAGGGTTCTCCCATATCACATGGGATCTCATCCAAGTGACCAAAGGGGGTTGCAAATCCAAATTTGTGTGGGTAAGATCACAACAAAAAGTATTTGATTATATGAAACATCACTTATGCTCAGTCTCGGTGCTCGCCTTACCCAATCCACAATAACCATTTGAGATTGATATAGATGCTTTTGATTATGTTGTTGGTGTCGTTCTCACTCAACATAGTCATCCGATGTCCTATCATAGTGAGACACTCCTAGATGTCATCCATAAGTCCCCAACTATGAAAAATAAATGCATTCCATCACATAATATTATCACCAATGAAAGCATTATATTTTGGGGAAGGATACAATCATCCATATGGATCAAAATCCTCTGCAATTCATGCAGACACAAGGAAATTTGCAGAATGATTGCCATCAAAAGTGGTCCACATACTTGGAGAAGTTTCAACTCAAAATTAAGTATGAGAAAGGGAGCACCAATCGCATTGTTGACTGCCTCAGTCGACCTCCGGTTTCAGCACTAACCATGGTGCTCGACTCTTGTGGGCATGAGACCTATGGGTGGTCCCAACTCTATGATAGTGATATTGACTTTGCTACGACCTACCATATGTTGGGAACAAGCATGACCATTGTTGACTTCCATATTTAGTATGGTCTAGTATTCCATTTGGGTCATCTCTATGTGCCTTCAAGTGAGTGTGAAAATTTGATTTGGGAAGCCCACTACAGCCGGGTGGTAGGACGATTTGGTGTGGAGACGATAGTGGTAGTACTACAGAAGTATTTATATTGGTTGAATCTTCGATAAGATGTTAGCAAGTATATCGGACTCTGCACTTCCTGCTCCATTGCCAAGATAGTTGTTAAGAAACAAGGACTGTACACCCCTCTGGCTATTCCCAATGGTCCTTAGGAATCCATCTCGATGGAATACATGTTAGGTATCCCCTCCACCAAGCACGACAATACCTGTGTATTTATGGTTGTTGATTTATTCTCTAAGATGGCCATTCTAACTACCTGCAAGAGGAGTATCATAGTCGAGGCCACCGCTAATATCTTCTTTGAGTGTGTATGGGTACACTTTATACTACCAAATACCATCATATAAAATTGGGATAGAATATTCTTGAGCACATTTTGGTCAAGCCTCTAGTCGATGTTGGACACTAAGCTCACCAAATCCATTTCCTTCCACCCTTAGACTAACAGACAGACAAAGGTAGTCAATAGGATGATCGTGCATCTCTTACACATGTAAAAATACAAGCATCCATGCACATGGGATGAGAGCCTTCCTTATGTCCAAAATAACTACAAAAAATCCCTCCATAGCTTGATCAACCACAACCATTTTCAAGTGGGCCTATGCTTCCAATTATTGGGCCCCATTGATGTAGCAATGCCCCTTGTATCCACATAGGAAGAATATACCCTTGCTCAATCTAAGGAAAAAAATGTCACCACATTAATTGAATGGATTCATCACATCCACCAATAGCTTAGTGATATTTTATCGAAATCCAATTCTAAGTACAAGCAACTCCATGATCAACATTGGGTTCCCCACAAGTTTCAGGTAGGCGACAAGGTTTGGTTGCATTTGCAAAAAGAGAGACTTACAAGACCTCATCAGAAGCAACTTCCACTTTTCTATGTACCTTACATCATCACCAAGGTTGTGGGTGACAATTCTTTTGCATTACGTATCCCCCCTTCCTTAGATTACACCTAGTATTCAATGTGGACCTCCTTCGACTATATTTTCCACCACTCTTGGACACATTGGAAGTGGTGGAGCAATTGACACCTATAGAGCTCAAACTTGACTACAAGGAATATAAAAACATTGATTAGATCATGGACACATATGTTAAGGGCACCCACCAATAGAAGATCCAACTCTATTGGGTTGCCAAATTTGGGCAGCGACTGCACCAAGAAAAGTGGCTCACCAAGTGTCAAGTTCAACAGAAGTTTCCCAATTTGATGGGGGAGCTCAACACAATGGAAAAAATTGCGTCCTAAGGGGGGAGGACTGATCCAAGTGGAATTCGATGGTCTCCCACCTATTCCACTAGCTTAAACTATAGTTTCCATCTTGGCATATTTTCTACAATTTTTTGGGTCCCAAACTTTTGGGGTCATTTTGAGTCCCTAAATAACCTTTTTTTTATGTGGAAGCACCCAATATAATTCAAAGGCTTGTTTTGGGTTGTTCATAGCGTGTACTCCTCAGTTACACCTTTCTAACGGGGTACCAAGTGCCCCAAATGGAGATCGTATGCAAACATTACGCCCTTGGGAAGTTGACGTATCGATTACCCCCATTGGGGCCCAAAAACATTTTGGTGTTACATCTTCCGGGGTTAGGGTTTTGGATGTTTATGGTTTTCTCATTTATGATTTATGTTAAAAAGGCCTTTAGAGCCTCATTGTAATCATATTCTTGTGAATGAGTGTAGCTGTCACATCTCTTCTCAGAGATAAGCTACCACCATTCTAGTGAGTTCATTTCACTCTATATTTTATTTTACAGTCTCTGCATGTTTCATTCTTTAATAAAAAATGATTATTACTGTATCTCTATGTTTCTGTCCTATTTTTATGTTTCGTTTTGTTCCCTAAGAAATCTGGATCGGATACCGCTTTCTATACGCCATGTTTCTTTGACATCTCCTCTTTTGCACTTCTCTTTGGCACATATCTTTCTCCTATGCACCCTTTTGGTGTGGTTTATCTTCTCCTCATCTTAGGTCTTACTACTTTTTCATCACCCCTTACTCTCCATTTTTTGATGTTATGCTCTACTTTATTCCTCAATTAGACTCTTCTTTCAAAGTGCTCATCTCTTCTTCTTATTTTGTCTTCTAGATCCATTCTCTCTTCACCTTATCTCATCTTCTTCCCCCATATTTTCATCCCCCCTCCATGTGGGGGGTTTTCTCTATCATCCTATCATAATTCATGTGCATTAGCCCCTTCTCCATGAATAACATTTTGATCCACATTGGTATTTCTTCCAACAACCTTCTTTGAGGGCCAATTGCAAAATTTCTTTCAATGCTACTAAAATATTTGTTACATTCAACCACAAAATCAACAATATATCCTTCTTTCACATGATTAAACTAGAAATCGATGGCTTTGTCCCACTTGTTGTCCAAACATTTCAACCTATTGACCGCTTCTTGGTCCCAAACCAACATTTCTTAGGCTCACCATACATAGTTAATCTATGTCTGTCTCTTTATCCATTCATGCAATAAACAAGGAAACTCAACAAAAACAAAATCACGCATATCTGAATATATGTACCTTTGTTTCCATTTTTCTAGGCTGATTTGCAGGTTTCTAGTCTCTCGTCACACGAACTCGTCCTCTTTATTAGAGATCCATTCTTTTATCTCCTTCCTAGAAGGTTTCCACATCATGTCCTTCCTTCAACATGCAACCTAAAACCATCAGGTCCTGGAAGTGGAACCAATTGTTGGCTTGTGGTTTTAGACCCATGGCTCTAAAGGATTTACCAACAAATACCCCATTCATGTTGATATATTCAATATTCAAAGGATTGAAGAATGTCTCACTCAAGGCGCACATGAGAATCATATAGACCGAATGTTTTTGCATAACATGATGGAATAATACAGATTGGAAAAACTTAACTAAGAGTCACACATTAGATACTAATTCATATCAATATTCATACAAATAATGTGTAGTCTAACACACGTAACAAGCATTCATTCAAAATAGAGTACATTATAGGAAATATAAAGTCAGGCCTCAATCCTTCTCTCATTAATCATAGTGAAAATCATTCATATACATGGAGACTCTTGATACTATTATACCAGAGATCAGAGATTTAGATCTTGATCTACTTTATCCTTCATATTCCATTCTTTGTTCGCCCATTATAATCAATAACCATCTAACCATTAACCACAACCATATAGAATATAACCCCTTACATTCTCACATGCCTTCCTTGTATCTCTACGGGATCATAGAAATCACAAAAAACTTTCCAGCTCACTAACAACCTCGACCATGACCAATTGATTGGTTACAAAAGGGTTATAATAATTACATGAGATCTTCGAGGATCTAATATGCATGTGAACTTTGCAAGTCCTAGCACGCCATGCAAAACTAGTTGGTACATGCAGTAGAAAATTGGTTGCAGTGGGTGTTGAATCTTGGCATTGTGAGGTACAAAACTTGTGGTGTGCACGTCATGCAAAACTTGTGGCATGCTTGCGGTCTTTCCAAAACCTTGGTGCCAACATATTCCTCCAAATTCTTGGGCTCATCAAACTGAATTGTATCCTTCTAGAATGATGGCAGCCCACTCAGGAACATTTGAATTTTGACCTTCTCATCCTTGATGAGATCCACATACCTCATAAGCTCCAAGAATTTCTTCTCATACTCTTCCATGGTCATATTTCCTAATTTATGCTCAAATAATTCTTGCATGTTAATGTCATAATAGTGCTCTAACAAGTATTTCTACAATAATTATTTATTGAAATGCTTCCAAGAAATTCTCTTCTCTTGAATATACTTGACTTGCTTCAACTAGTCCCACCACATGTAAGCTTTCCCCTGAAGATGATATATGGTAATATTTGCTTCCATATTTGATGAATAATTGTGCAATTGAAAATATTTTCTCATACCCAACAAATAGGATTCAGCTTCTTCACCCTTCCTATGCTCTCCATCAAATGTTGGTGGCTTGAATCTCCTGAGATCTTCTTGCAAACTATCTAACCCAAGCCTTCTCCTTTGATGTTTGACATGGGACCTACTTGGGATTCTCTTTGACTATGAAAATGTAGGTGCTATTCTAGCTGAATATTTAGGTGAATGGTGATTCCTACTAACACTTCTTGAGTGCCTTGGCTCTTTGTAGTCATCCCTTCTATCATGAGATATGTGCTTTTTTTCATGCCCTGCACTAGATACATGTCTTATGTTGGACTCCTTGTTCTAAAATGCATGATAAGAATACTACTAGAAATGAGAATATAACACTAAAAAAAGATCATTGCTCATTATTCAACTAAACAAAAATAAATAAAATTGATATTGTCGGCAGTTTGAAATAGACAAGGGTATGAAATCATTGAAACCCTGATTGGATGGTCGTTCCTTGCTAATTAGCTATGTTGAGTCTCTCTTTCCATGCATGAATTGTCCATGTGTGTAGCCACATATCACTCGTTGAATCGTTCAAGTCATACAGACGCTATTACCATGTATGCCTAATGACGTGTATGCAATATCCTCATCCACCTCATTCACATCAAAGACTGCTAATCGGTTGCATGGGGAGGCCCAAAACTTTGAAGGGCTTGAAATCTAGCCACGAACCATCGCTACAACTTCACCACACATTTTAGAGCACACAATGCTTGTTGTGATTATTCATCTCCTCACCTATCATAGTGCTACAGGTCTAGACCTGATTATTTTCTTCAGAAAATACTATAGGCACATGATTCTTATCAACAATGATTCTCATTAACAACAATGTGGCTTTTCTTTCTTTAACACTACAGGTCATAGTTCTCATCAACAATGATACCATCAAATTTTAATGGCTTAGTAATCCACAATGATCCATATTGATTTCCCTTTCAATGGATTACATGCTTGAATTTGATAGTATTGCCCGTAAATCTATTGGTGTATTGATGCCAATATTTCTAGATCTTTAACAAATCATTGATTGCAGAGGTCAATTGCCAAAACATTGAATGCATACCTTGGATGTCTTGATATATGATGAGCCAAAGCATTGCACATAGATGTGAAACATTGTTGATGTTGATGATAGATTAAAAATTTGATGCAACTCTCTCCAGATACAAAACTTAGACAAATTTACACAACACTATCTCCCATTGATAGTCGTCTTAATCAATAACATGTCCAACAAGTAACATTCACGTTCAATAATCCAACACCGCTAAAAACTAAATGGGTCTTCATGCACCAAGACTAAAGACACAATATAAAAATTCTCTTAACACCATCACTCTTCAAATAATCTGATAGTTTTCTTATCATTTGAGTTCATAAGGGATCAATGAGAGAATACAACTCAAATTTTATCAGAGTATTAAGTTACTCATGGATCACTACCATGAGAGTTATGGAAATTTCCTTTTAAAGATTCATAAATGTCATGAATCTCAATCTCTCGCGGATATATGAGGCCCAATGGACAACTACCATTGAGGATCGATCATGCCCCTTAATACTAAAGAGGATTTGATACCAATTGAAGAAATTGAGCACTCAATATCAGGATATGAACAGCCAAGACAAGATACACACGAAGTGGTAGAAAAGGCCTCAAGCCATATTCCCAACATTGTATTCATTGCAATGATACAAATATATAATACAATAATGAAACCACCTCAATTTATCTCACATTGACACCTTATTGGGAGATAAGGTAGGAGGAGGCAAAGTAGGAATCTAGAAACACACATAGGATAAAAACTATATCCTAGTATGTGAAATACATTAGGTGGTTCTAGGAATTCATGAATGTATATGAGTAATATGCTAACACACTAACACTTCTTGAGTTCTTTGGCTCTTTGTAGTCATCCCTTCTATCATGAGATATGTGCTCTGTTGCATGCCATGCACTATATGCATGTCTTATGTTGGAATCCTTATTGATTTGCATTTGCAGGTTATTCAGACTTTATAGTAGCTGAAAATTAATTTGGTTATGCTTGTCTTGAACTCTTATAAACCTTTCATTATATTATCTATAGCTTTTTACTTCCCTCTACAATCTCTTCATCGATTCTATAGGCCCCACTCCACTTCTATGTCCATTGGAATCTATTTCTGTGTTTCCTAGGTTGATATCTGATCCTCTGATTTGATCTCTATTGCTGTAATAACCTTGTTCATCATCCATCTCTTTAGTCATCATTTATGAACTAAGTATGTTATGCCTATACCTCTAATACTGCACAAATGTGCATGGAACAATTACTATTAGAATTATGCATATTGTAGAATATTTCATTAATTAGGCTATAGGTCATTCTTCATCTGAATTTATGAAGACAACAAATGCACTAAACCCAATT
Source organism: Picea engelmannii (assembly GCA_009831015.1). Classification (NCBI taxonomy): domain Eukaryota; kingdom Viridiplantae; phylum Streptophyta; class Pinopsida; order Pinales; family Pinaceae; genus Picea; species Picea engelmannii. The sequence goes on along the minus strand of ML783608.1, from coordinate 880,132 downwards.
ATGAATCAACTTTTCAATGACTATACTCATGCCTTGTTCTCAGTTATGAGCTAAAAATTATATCTTTCTAAATTTTGTCATTTCTACTCAATTTTTCCCTATTCTCACTAGTGCAATCTAGCTAAGAGACCATTTTATGTCATATATAGCAGAAAATCTATCAAGATGCTAAAGAAACTTCTGGATAAAAATGTGTGTGTAGTTTTGAAACGTCCAACTTTTCGAGTGGACATTCCACCCATCATTAGGGACATAAGAATTTTATAGGTTGTAAAAGAGTGCTAAGGTTTGTAAATGTAAAAGAATATTGGAAATTTACCCTTAATGAATTGAAAATATTTGTTGGCATTAGGTAATCAAATTGGACACCCCACCTTGATGATGGGTGGAATGTCCACTCGATAGATTGGACGTTTCAAAACTCCACACGTAGTTTTTATCCAGAAGTTTCTCTAGCATTATGACCAACTGTGAAAACTTGCATACTCAAAATCTATCAGGAACTAGGTAATTTTTTGTATCATGTGCAGGTAGAATTTTTTATTGTGAATACACAAATAATTTTCAGATTTAGAATTTGTTACTCTAGAAAAATTCTTTATAAATATGGAATTGTCTACTTTCTCTTTTTACATTTTCTCCAGACTTGGATTTTTTAGCAAAACTGACTATCTCCCAAACGGAGCAAAACCGAGAAAAACTTCTTCATGAAAAATTTGTTTGGATTGTTGAGGAGGTAAAATGTCAACTCAATAATTTTTTCCAAATTTATGATCTAGAGTCCCTTTTCCTCCTTCGAATATTTCAAAAATCCCCCAAAAATGTCTGAGAATAGTGTTTTTCTGGCATGTTTTTATGTCACCATTCTAAAATCCTTGGAATTTGGCCAAAATATTCACTCAGTATTTTCATATCTTCTTTTTGGACTCGCTGTAAAAATTTCATCAATAATAGGACCTCTATCAAAGAGTACCACCTTGTTCTTTTAAAATAACTAATTCATATTTTATAGAAAATTTAAGTAGAAATGGTCAGTGGCCCTCACTGGAACTTTCATATCTTTCCTCACCGCGGACATACCCTTTAAATTTCATCTTATTATGATTTTAACTTCTTTTGTTATGGCTAAAACAAGTTTTTGGCTCCAAACTGTTTTTTTTTTAATAAAACCATCATCTCATTGATGTGTCAATCTGTCTGACGTGGCATGGCATGTCATTGCTACCATTGTCCAATTATTATCCCCTAATATGGCCATGTCACCATCATCTCTTCCCTTCATAAGTGATAGACTTATTTCTTCCATCGACGACCCGAAGATTTATCCTATTAGCAGTTGCCAAAATCCTTTGATCGACGAACACCAAATTTATTTCATTGATAGTCACAAAAATCCTTCTATTAGTGAACCTCGAAATCCTTCTTTCAGCGGACTAAAAGATCCCTCCTTTGGTAGTCTGAAAAATCCTTCTTTCGACGATCCAAGAAATCCTTCTTTCGACGGTCCAAGAAATCCTTCTTTCAATAGTCCGAGAAAGTATTCTCCATCGATGGAACACAAAATGCACTTCGGAAACCTCCAAAAAGGTCTCTTCAACAAACTCAATTTTTTGTCTTTCAACGAACTAAAACATTCTTCTTCATTGACAACCTACAAAATGCACCTCGGTAATCTCCAAAAAGGACTCTTTGGTGAACTCAATTTTTTTCTTTCGAAGAACTCAAAAATTCTTCTTCATCAACAATCTTCAAAAGGTCTCTTCGACAAACTCAATTTTTTGTCTTTTGACAAACTAAATTTTTTTCTTCATTAGCAACCTACAAAAATGCACTTCGACAACGTACAGAAAGGTCTCTTTTGCAAATTTGAATTTTTTTTCATCAAGGAACTTGGATTTTCTTCATTGACAAACCAAAAATTTCTCCAACTTCACCGAATTTCACTAAACTTTGATTTTCTCCTTCAATGAACTTAGAAATCATATTTTGGTGAAATTAAGAAATTGTTCATCGGTGAACTGTGAAATCGTTCATTGATGGATTTGGATTTTTCCTTTTGGTGAACTGAAAAACATGTTCACATCGTTGAATTGGTTTAACTGAGAATTTCTCAGAAGTTTAGTCTAAATTCAAATGAATCTAGACCATTGATCTCAAGATCAATGTGATCTCAACCATCGATTTCACCAAGCTTCATGGATTTCATGAAAACATGAAATTCAACCTCTCATGACAAATTTTAACTTTACAACTTGCATAGCCATTAATAATCCCTTCATGATTTTGAGGGAAATTCAACTTGAAACTACTCTTAAATTTGTGGATTTCACTCATATTTTTCCATTTTCCCCAAATTTAACATAGAATAAAAATATAAAACCTTGGATTTATGAAATTTGCGTTGATATTTGGACCATACAGTTCTAGTGTTGAACCAAAATCTCTGATACCGTTTTGTAATGTACCCATCTCCCACGTTGAGTCCCATTACTACTAAATTGACTAAAATATTGATTAAAATGCAAAAAATACATGCAACATGGCATACAGGCTCATGCTATTATCATTGATTCTTAAAAGCATAAATGTAATTGATTTAAACATGCACAACAACAATTAAACACAAACAACATTCATACATACAAAATACAAAATAAATGCAACATTCAACCATAGCATTGAACAAGAAATGTCATAGTGATCAAAACACTTATCTTATAAAAATGTTTTACTAAATTGACTGCAAATGACAAACATTCCACCCAACCATAGGCTTTGTTGCACCAATTTTGTCTACAAAAATCCATGCTTGAGCTAGGGCTATGAGTCCACAAGGACATACATGCTCCTACGGGTGTCTAAAGTCCACTTTAACAACTCAAATATCAAATAAAACATAGTGACATGACTCTTATAGAAATTCCGACCACCCAACTCTCTTTCCCATCAGTATGCACAACCCAAGTGATGGAATTTCATTTTTTTCACTGCAATCCCTCACGCAATCTCCAGAGTCCATTTCCTCTAGATCTCCAACACAAATCGTCCATGAATCTCTCTACTAGGGGCTCTAGAAAATCCAGTTGCAACAAGAGTGCTAACACAACATTTACAAATTCTCTTTGGATAATTTCTCATCAGAATTCACTCACAAGCATAACAACCTCGTTCTCAACACAATTTTTAGCTTCAACAAGTTTCCTTCAATACACAGTATGGATGGCCACTCTTCTACAACACTCAGCTCTAGTTTTCCTCACTTTTTGCTAACTGTAAAAAATGTTCTCCCCTTTACTTGAATTTTCTTCTTCTCCCATGATTTCTTGATTCTTACTCTTCCCCCAAGGATGATTACACTCAACCCATGTTGTCATAATTGAGTGGGTTGGCTTCCTCACCCAACCTCTTACACGAATTCAATGATTGAGTGCTTAATAAATCAAAGGGACAAATAGCTAAATGAAAAATTGATTTATGAAGGTGGCTTAAGACTTAAGGCATATGGAAACCCCTCAAAACCCCCAGTAAGCCCCTCTCTTATGGAATCATAGGCCCCCATTACTCTTGTCCTTGCATATCTAGTAGTTGGTGATGTATTTAATTTTATTATTTTCAATGTACAATGTTTACATATTACATTGCTTGGCCCTCAACCATTCATAATATTTACAAATATAGAATGCTACATTGGGGATCAAAATTGGGGTGTTACACAGAGTTGGGCACTGATAAAAATTTTTCTCTCTTCATTGTCTGTGTATATTTGTGACACTTCTCTAGATGAAGCCTCAAACAATCCTCTTTTGGATGTCCTCTACACTCACAATGGTTGTAGATATGTAATTTATTCTTTAACACGGTCCTCTACTCTTTATTTTAAGATTTGGAAAAAAAAATTGTTGCACAATATAGCCGAATGATTTCTTATTAGTACATATTAGGGATAAAATCCCAAAGTGATGGGAAAGGAAAACTTAATTTTGGATCAACACAAGCTCCAAGGATTCCTATCTAGTCATCATAATGACAATGATAAGCAATTAGAGATATAAATGCAAGCTAGAAATGGGATTTTCATTATATGTTGGTAATAAGAACATATAATTGTGAGATGTGAAAAGGCATCGAGTTTTGTATTGAAGGAGGATTATGGAAAGAATAAGGGGCCATCAAGAATTGCCACAAGATTTTTGAGATAAGTACTTAAATTATCATTGAAGAGTGGGGTTTTTCCTATTATAAATGTGTTTTGTCATTTCATAGGATGTTATGTGTTAGGTGCTATTATGTAATACACAGTGTTAAATATTGGGTTGTTAATGTTGATATCTGATAAATGGCTCATGGTTATGGTTTAATATGAATGAGATGCCATTATAAATTGTTAAGAAATCACAGTTCAAAACATTATGACTATGTACATGCCAACAACACCATCCTTAGCAACAAACTTCTTTCCTTATGTGGAACTAGCCCGAGAGACGTCGTTTTTCTTCCTCCACATACTAGTGACAAAAAATTATCAACCCATATACCTTGGCTTGAATAAGATAGCTAGTCTACTTAGGGATTACAAAGAATTTTGTTCTTTGTTTGTTCGCTTCCTTATACTCAAATATTATATAGAAAATGGGGAAGAGGAAGAGATAGGGTCAATGGAAGATGATCTATTATTAGGGTTGGGAAATATGTTGACCCTCTATTGAGTTGTCCCACTACCAACACATTTCAAGTTATTTTTCTTCTTGCATGATGGTGCCAATGTGCAAGGTTATACAAAAAAATGTTGGTGCAACTAAACATCATTATGCATGATTGGATCACACCATTTGATTGCATGTCTTATCTTTTGATGCTTCCATGACACAGGACCTTTTATGAATGTCATATTGCATAAGGAATGCCCATTATGATGCATGACCTAACTTAATCATTTTGTACAAATCACGCCTTTGAAATATTAGAAAGATTATTATCAAAATTCTCCTTGGTACATAATCCAAAATCCATGATGTTATGGACTTAGTAAACCTCCTATCTCATTTGGGATTACATGGCTACATGCCCATGAAACAACAAAATAATGCTAATTGTAGGATGTTTGAAATATGGCCTATAAGTGGTTTTGGTTTTATTATGATCATTAGTGTCTCTATTGTCTCAAAGATCATATTTCTCCTTGGTGATAGGTTAGGTAGAGCAAGTGTTGTTTTTCTTTAGGAGACCCACCAAGGATTCTATGATAGAGCTTTGGGAGCCAATAGCTTCCTTGTGTGAAACAATTTTTTCAATCTATTTATCTTGCTATGTTCTGAACTAAACATCACTCAATTTTCACTCCCTCTATTAATTGGTTGAAATTACAATCCTAGTAAAGAGACAACAATTTTTTTTAATAAAGTGTAAATAACTCAAAACATGAAAGCTCATAGGTGACAAAGAAGCAAAAATAGAGAGGTAAAGCACTAAGGAATCCATGTTTGTTCACTATATTATTAGGGCATTGTTGTGAATCCTCATGTTACATACAACACATAATAGAGGAACCTAGGTTTTTTCTTAGTATATAAAGGCAACAAATTTATATTGTTTCCAAGAAAAGTTAGAGGGTGCTATGTAGTTTGGTGATCCTTTCAAGTTAATACACAGATTAAAAAAAAAAAATTGCATGGTGAGCATATATGATCACACTAACTATTAGAGTTAGTACATTCCAAAACTTCTTAATCTTATTGAGTACAACCTACAAATTTAGTGGTTGATAGACTATCATATAGGTATGAAAAAAACATTATAAACATAGATTCACAGCCCAAAAAGAAAGACAATACTAGGACCAAAACTAGAGTCCTTGTTGAAAGTGAAAGGATTGGAGCAATTGCTATTAAAACATTTGGCCCAAGGGGTTAGCTTAATTGGTTGTTGCTAATGTTGCTAGGAAATTGGCTAGTTTTGTGCTAGTAGGTGCCTGATTCAAATCCTCTAGTTTAAATGCACTAATATATATTGATAGGTTTACTACGAATGTCATCCATGAGTATGGGGAAGCATTCCTTGGGTTTCCCCACGAGGTTTTCCTTGTTAAAAGTTAAAACATTTGGTGTAGAGAATAAAATTTAAACCCGTGTTCTTCCAATACCATGCATTGTTGGGATCCAAAAGAACTTTGTTATGCGTAGGATTCATTTTCAGATGTCACAAAGGATGAATGAGTTGTTACTGGCCCATCTTGTTCATCTACCTTTTTCCTTTTCCTCAATGTTGGAATATGGAACATCTTTTGTTTAGAAGCAACATGATTGATCTGTGACAACTAAGTTACCATAATGACTTTTTCTTTATTGTCCATCGCAGAAACATGATAAGGATCTATGAACGTGGATGAATAACAAAAAAGATAAGCACAATTGTGAGAAAGGAACATGGGCTTCTACGCAACACACTATAGAGTGATGTTTCGAGTACTTGAGGTTTGGAAATATCAATCACTATTGAGAGGGGTCTACAAGTGGTTTTGGTTTTAGTATGATCATCGGTGTCTCTATTGTCTCAAAGATCATATTATTCTTTCGTGATAGGATAGGTAGATCAAGCATTGTTTTTTTTAGGAGGGTCACCGAGGATTCTATGATAAATCTTTGTGGATCCAATTGCTTCTCTTTGTGAAACAATTTTTCCAATCTATTTATCTTGCTATGTACTAAACTAAACATCATTGATTTTCACTCTATCTAATAATATATTGGATTTACAATCGTGGTAAAGAGACAACACAAAATTATAATAGAGTGGAAATAATTCAAAACATGAAAGCTCATGAGGTAGAAGAGAAGCCAACATAGAGATGCAAAGCACTAAGGAATCCATGTATGCTCACTAGATTAGTGGGGCATTGTTGTGAACCCTCATATTACATACACCACACAATGGAGGAACTTAGGTTTTTTCTTGGTATATAAAGGAAACAAATATATCTTGTTTCCAAGAAGAGTTAGAGGGTGCTATATATGATTACTCTAACTATTGGAGTTAGTACATTCCAAAACTTCTTAATCTCATTGAGTACGACCTACAAAATCAATGGTTGATAAACTATAATATGGTATGAACAAAACATAATAAAGAGAGATTCATATAGTATTCACTCCCCAAAAAGAAATAAAATATTTGGACCAAAACTAGACTCCTTGTTAAAGGTGAAAGGCTTGGAGCGACTGCTCTTAAAACATTTGGTGTATCCCAAGGGGTTAGTTTAATTGGTTGTTTCCAATGTTGTTGGGAAATTCACTAGTTCTGTGTTAGCAGGTACTTGATTAAAATACCCTAGTTTAGATGCCCTAATCTACATTGATAGGTTTACTATGGATGTCATCCATGAATATGGGGAAGCATCCCTTAGGTTTCCCCATGAGGTTTTCCTTGTTAAAAATTAAAACATTTGGTGAGAGAGTAAAATATAAACTCGTGTTCTTCCAATACCATGCATTGTTGGGATCCAAAAGAACTTTGTTATGTTTAGGATTCATTGTCAAATGCCACAGAGGATGGATGAGTTGTTAGTGGCCCATCTTTCTCACCTATCTTTTTCCTTTTCCTCAATGTTGGAATAAGGGACATCTTTTGTTTAGAAGCAACATGATTGCTCTGTGACCATTGAGTTACCATAATGACTTTTGCTTTATTTTCCATCACAGAAACAAGATAAGGGTCTATGAATGTGGATAAATAACCAAAAAGATAAGCAAAATAGTGAGAAAGGAACATGGGCTTCAGAGCAACACACTATCGAGAGATGCTCTTAGTGCTTGAGGTTTGGAAATATCAATCACTATTGAGAGGGATATGGTCCACATGGCTTTAGAGTAAATGCTAGTGCTAGGGATTTGAGAGACAATAAACAATATTGCATTCACAGGCTATCTTAGAATCATTGTGTGTTCCAAGTCGTTTAGAACAATGAAGTTATCAAAGCAATAGATGCCTCAAAAGGAATGCAAAGTTGCATAGGTTGTGTTGTAACAAGGGGTAGTGACTAAGTTAATGCAAAGGAAGCACTCGAGTGAACATGAGAGTGACACTAGAACTGAATAATAATTCAAAAAGATTTTCAAAAAGGTCCAAACAATTATCCATAACATAAAGAAAATACAAGAATTTACAAGTGGTTTTAACAGAGGATAACAAAGTGGTTCTACATACCAAAAAATAGATATGTAGTGAACATATGGAGGAGGATCAATCATGTGGGGGCCTCCAAAATGCCATGAGATAATCCCCAAGATTGTGTATCTTATTTTTTTAAAGCAAAAGTTTCTATTAAAATACAAACAAAATGTACAGTGTTTCAGGCATCCCCAAGATTGTGTATTAATGAGAGGGGGGTTGATACTTTTCTCGTTGATAGCTCCATAAAGTTGAGTGCACTACAAGTATAAATCATAGAAGTTACCCTTGTGTTCCCATACTTAACATATCGTTATCACTATGTAGGGAAATCAATCAACAAGAAACACTAGAATTGAATGAAGCAATCTTACAAATGCATTAAGATCAACTCCAAGAGACATACTAAAATGCATGTTTTGAGCCATAGAAATCAATTCTGAGGATGTCATAACCATGTATGGAAAATCGATAAAAAAAAGTTGAAGTAACTTAATTAATGTCTACTTACCTCAGTTTGGCTTATCAAACACGTGTTAAACTTAGGTTATCAATAACATAAAAATGGTTTGCTTTTCAATATTCTAATAATGAGAAAGTCTTGTTAGTAGGAGGGAGTCAAACTAAGCTTACACAATCATTGAAAGTGAGGTGTTGTTATGGTCCTCCAAAATTTTAATCTCAAAAGGAATATATTCACCCATGTAAGAGGGAGTCAAATGACGCTTACATAATCACTAAAAAAAAGGTCTTATTATTGTCCCCACTATCAAGGGGCTAGACTCGTCGCCCTTGAGCGTCCCATACCACCCAAGGAGTCTAGTCGTAGAGTGGCATCAACATGACCTTGCGCATTGGGCTTCACCAACAACCCTCTTGTATAATCCAGAATACGCCTCACCATCATGTCCCAACGACCCCAAGCCAGACATATTTATATGTGTGGAAGTTCAAATGCTCGTTCACCATAGGCGACGCTTCACCATTGCCACCCAACCATCAACACCTACATGTGCCTTCCCTTGAGCTAAGCATACTCAGAAAATCGAATGCCCAACATATAATCTTGCTATCATCAATCTAGGCTGACTTGTAATAATCATCGAAGATCATGCCCCTTCTTGTAAGACACTCGCATATCTTCAATACACATACCACCAATCTCGCCTTACCATGGGCGATACACAATCTACCACACCGCCAAGTCGCGCCATCCTCCACCGAGAAGCCTAACATAGTGTCTCACTGGTTGGTCACCCATCCTACTTGACAAGATGTCCTCTTTGGTCCTCCCATCCTACATGCTTGTACATTGTCCTGACCATTCCGTGGACATCGCCCACGAGTTGACCACCAAGGCTACCAAATATAAGGACTCGCTGTGCAACTTTCCAAGCATGCCTGGCACGCCCTCTCTCAGACACACCATGCATCTTTCCAAGTATGCCCGATGCGTCCTCCATCACACCAAACCAAGCACACACTTAGCCAACTCGTAGACCGGTCACGTCTCTGTTCCCATTGTGATAACGCACACCTTGCCTAAGTGTTGGAGGTCTTACATTCTCCCCCACTTGAAATCATTGATGTCCTCATCAACACGACCTCATCAACTCATCCAATCAAAGGGGAATTGGTGGTGGTGAGGAGAGAGTTATGCAATGTCCATTCAAACGATGCTCTGACACCATTTGCAAGATACCAGATATATAAAATATGCAGAACAGGAACGAAATGCTAGAAATAACAGAATAACAGTAAAATATCCAGCATAATCTTCACAATACACAGAAATGATATACGAAATAGCAACAGAAATAGCACTTGAA
>ML783608.1:796659-864733 GCA_009831015.1 Picea engelmannii | reverse complement strand
AGGAAGATCCTTCTAGAAGCGGAAGCTTCTATTAGGTCTTCTTACATCCGCCTAATTCTCTTTTATTAAAAGGTCTTATTAATATTGACCTTTATTACATCCGAATACATTAATCTACCCATGTGCGGGTTAGGACCTTAACACCATTTGTCATGGGCTAGACTCGTCGCCCTTGAGCGTTCCATACCACCCAAGGAGTGTAGTCACCCAGTGGCACCGATGTGACCTAACATGCTGGGCTTGACCAATAATCCGCTTGTATCATTAGGAATACGCCTCACCGTCATGTCCTAGTGAACCCAAGACAGAGATATTTATAAGTGCGGAAGTTAGAATGTCAGTGCACCATAAGCTATGTTGCATCATCGCCACCCAACCATCAACAACTACACACGCCTTCCCCCGAGCTAAGCATACTTGGAAAACCCATTGCCCAACATGCAACCATGCTATCATCCTTCTAGGTTGACTCGTGGTAGTCATTGAAGATCATGACCCTTCTCGTAAGACCCTCACATATCTTCAATGCACATACCATCGATGTCTCCTTGTCATGGGCAATACACAATCTACCACATCACCAAGTCACACCATCCTCCATCGAGAAGCCTAACATGGTGTCTCACCGATTGGTCGCCCGTCCTATTTGACAAGACGTCCTCCTTGGTCCTCCCAGCCTACACGTCAGTACACCGTCCTAACCATCTCGTGGACATCATGCACGAGTCGACCACCAAGGCTACCAAATATAGGGATTCGTCGTTCAAGTTGCCAAGCATGCTTGACCCACCCTCTCTTGGAAAAATCGTGTGTCTTGCAAACTATGCCCAACACACCTTGCATTGCACCAAACCAAGCGCACACTTAGCCAACTCGTCGTTTGGTCACATCTCTGTGCCCATCATGATAACGCATGCCCTGCGTGAACACTGGACTCTTACACTTGCCAATGTTGCCAATGTTCAATTATAGAATGAATCTATTGCCCCTAACGAAGGACAAATGATATACACCATGCAATAAGTCAACCATTGATAGTGTGCAATTTCATCTTATCTATTGAATAGTGAATAGTGTGGTATCCAATGAATAAAAAAAAAATAGTACACTACCAATAATTGACCTATTACATGATGCATAATAAAGAAGATTAACATAACCCATCAAAATCCTTAAGTAAAAGTAGATACCACGAAGCCCACATATCATAAGTTAGATACCACTAGGCCCACATACCATTAGTGAATATTCGTACCAATACGAAAAACTATCATAACCCTTACCTCACGGTGGACCCCACATGTCAGGAGTGAATATTCGTACTACCGGTGGGTAGGGGTTGGCGGAGAGTCACTGCGCGTGAACATGCCACGTGTCACGCGCTTACCTCGTGAATGACGGTGACTTACGTCGACCGCTACCGGTGCGTTGCCTTCGTCGCGAAGCACTCTTACGATTTCCATATTTAAAACCTCGTTGGCAGTCTTTCTTTGTATTCATCGCACATCGACAGACCATTCGGATCATTTATTTGCCGCAGATATCGATTAATCGACATACAATCCATAATCGCAGTTGGAGATTTCGATTCCCTTAAGCTTAAACGTGATCCAGCCATGTCGTCAGAGTCGAATAACCAGGTTTTGCCAAGCTTAGCAATTATTTTTTAACATCTTCTGAATTTTTTTGATTGAATGCAGTGCCATGCCTTATATGTTTTTCGCCCTTGCAGAATGAGGACCAGACGCTTAAATACCTTGGATTTTTCCAGGTTGCCGCTCAGAAGGTAACGACCCGCCTCTCTTCTCTCTACGATTATGCGAAAGAGAATTCAGGGCCTCTAAAACAGGGGGTGGATGCCATGGAGGGAACTGTGAAGCTTATGGTCGGACCCGTTTACCGTAAGGTCGAGGGAAAGCCCTTCGAGATTCTACTTCTCGCCGATAGAAAGGTATGCCGACCTGCCTTATTCAAAACCCGAATTTATTTGCATTTATTTTTGCCTTTTTTTTCCCCTGCATTTTACACGAAAACGATGAGGATACAGGGTATATTTGTAATCTTGTTTTACTTCGCCTGATCGGATCATTATGTTCGATTTGATTGCATTTCTAAACCAGAAGAAATAAAATCTAGGGTTTAGTTTGATTGGTTCTTCATCAAACCAGAAGAAGAAAAATCTAGGGTTTTGGTTTGATTGTTCTTCATTAAACCAGAAGAAGAAAAATATAGGGTTTCATTTAATTTGTTTGTGTTTAAATCAGGGCAATCTGTAATTTTATGTTTTTTTTTTCTTAAGGTTGGGGATGCGATCGTTACGCTTGACAGTCATGTGCCTCCAACACTCAAATCAAAGACTTGTGAAGTCTATGGGGCAGTGAAAAAAGCACCCGAAGCTGCCAGGTCGGTTGTGACCAATATTCGACAAGTGGGTGTAGTGGAAAAGACTAAGGAAGTGGCAAAGACTTTGTATGTCAAGTCTGAACCCGCAGCTAAGAACTTGTATGACAAGTATGAGCCTTTTGCAGTGGAATTGTCCCTCTCGGCCTGGTACAAGCTGCGTCAGGTTCCTGTTGTTCCCAAGGTTGTTGAGGTGCTTATACCACCGAGTGCTTATTGTGTCGAGAAGTACAATTCTGGGGTTCAGTATTTATCTGATGGGGAGTACTGGGTCGCGGCTTACCTTCCTGTGGTTCCTGTGGAGAAGATTAAAAATGCAATCCACAAGGAATTGGAAATGAAGGAAAATAATGGATCCGAAATTAATGAAGTGAGTGAGATTCAGGTAGATGATTCTACTGAAGAATGATACTGTTCTGTTGTGATTACCTTTTCTTCCTACTGTCTTGCTCAAATTTTGAGAGATGTAATGGATTTGAAGGTGATGTAAGGATTTGGATCAGGGGAGGTTGTAATGGGTTTGGTATTTGGCTTTCTTTCGAAGTACAGAGCAAGTTAGCTTGTACTTTGGTTGCTGTAAACTATTGGTTTTTGGTATATTTTCATTTTTTAACTTCTGTATGTAGTGCTCTGGTGAATGAATTACACGGTTGATCAGGGTTACTATGAATTATTTATTCAGTTGTGTTGTATGAATAAAGGTTGGGTTACTGATTTTTTTGTATATTCTAGTCCGTTATCATTTTTGTTCAAAAATTCATGGAACTGCTGGAATACTGTCAGTTATCATTTTTGTTCAAAAAATTCATGGAACTGCTGGAATACTCTTTCATTCCCTTCTGTATCATGGCTAACGATAAGATCTTGAGCAACAACTTACTTAGATAACTCTTCAGATAATTTTAATCTTACATGGTGTTGGGAGATGAAATCTTAAAAGTTGCTTCTGATGATTTCTAGATTGTTACTCTTTAATTAAAGACATCTCAATGTCAAAAATTTAAAAAAATGTTTATGGTATTTCAAATTTGCGTCAAAGAATCCAGTATGTTAAATTCATATATTAAAATTAGTTTTATAGTTTTAAAAATAAGAATTTGTTAAGGTCGTGGAGCAATTAGTATTAAAATAAATATTTAATATTAAAAATATTGTGGTAAATCTTATTAAATTATTGGTATGCTTGGAGAGCTTGATTAGGCTAGTATCAATCAATCAGTTTTGGTAAATATGTTATAATATTGGATTTATATGTAAGAATGGGCTTGGGTTTTAATTCTTAATACTATATAATGAATGAATGAGTAGCTGTTTTTTTATTTTTCTAAAATATTGTCCTTAAAAAAAGCAGCCAAGCTTGTTTAGATTATTACTAAGCATATAAGTTTGGGTAAGTATGTTAGAATTCAATCTAAGTCAATTTGGATTCTACTACTGGTTGTTGTGTTATGAATATGTTGGTTGTGTTATGAATATGTTTATTGCTCTCCCTTTCTTCTCCTTTTCAAAAATTAAAATATAATTAAAATATGTGCATTTTGAAATTGTTTTCATGAGATAAATACTTCAAATAAATATATATTTTAAATTTCAAAGTACACATAAATATGATCGGATTGTTTGTTGCACAGCCTTCCCCTCTTTATGTCAAAAAAAAATTGTTATTGATAGTGTGGGGGGCAACCATACTTCCTTCCCCTCTTTATGCCAAAAAAAAATAAAATTGTTATTGATAGTGTGGGGGAAACCATACTTTGTAGTACACCCCATGACTACATTCTCCTCCAATTTGTTAGTCTAACCAATTTATTTTATTGTTGCCATGTTTTGACAGAGTTCCTTTAGTAGGGATTCCTTGTAGTATGTGTTGAGTTGAGCTATCCAATTAGTTAAACACTCCTTTTTGTGAACCATTTTTTTTTTTAAATTTTATCTTTGTCTTTTCAGATCTGTTGTAAAGTTTAAATCGATGTATATTTCAGATTCCAAAGTATACATTAATATGATGACATATTACATAAAAAAATGTTTTATATCCAATAACTCACCCATGACTACATTCTCCTCCAATTTGTTAGTCTAACCAATTTATTCTATTGTTGCCATGTTTTGACAGAGCTCCTTTAGTAGGGATTCCTTGTAGTATGTGTTGAGTTGAGCTATCCAATTAGTTAAACACTTTTTTTTGTGAACCATTTTAAAAAAAAAATTAATCTTGTCTTTTCAGATCTGTTGTAAAGTTTAAATCGATGTATATTTCAGATTTCAAAGTATACATTAATATGATGGCATATTACATAAAAAAATGTTTTATATCCAATAACTCATAGGAGAAATCATAAGATACATATTCTTGTCTTATGGACTCTATCAAAGCCAACGGGACTTTGGTCCCTTCAATCAATTTCTTTTTAGACATATATACCTCAACTTACATATTATAGTTATCCTTGAGCATTATTTACCTTCAGATACCTTTAGCTATGCTATAAAGCACCAAAAAGACATTTATTTATGCCCAATATTGGACCATAACACAGTAACTAGAACAAAGTAACTAGACTTGCTTCGCATTCCAGTAAAGAGATTCAAATTTGGGAGGAAGCATTCTTCCTTATATTTCTGTTCAATTAGAGTCCTTTCCTCTAAAGATAACATCTTTATATAATGTCATATTTTTTTCAATCTATGGAGCCTTTAAAATTCTTTGAGCTTTGACTTTCTTAGGTTTCCATGACCCTCCATAAGCATATCTAATTTGGTGTGCTCCCTAATAAGGAGAGATGACTTGGTTTTGGAATATCATATTATTTATGCTAAGCCAAAGCCTTCTACAATATAAATCAAGACAGAGCCCTATGAACAACTATAGTTTTGTCTTCATACGAGCTCTCAAAATAAGATTGCAAGGAGACATCTCTCCACCCATTGTTGCCATTTTCTAGCAATAATACTTCCTTCCAAACTTCCCTAACATACGATCAATGAACAAGCAAATGATCCATTGTTTCTTCATTTTTTTTACACATAATACATCTTCTAGGTCCATGACAATTTCTCTTCTTCCCATTGTCCCAAATTAGAATTGTGTTTGACATTTCTAGCCACAAGGATATCCTGGTTTTGAGAGGACTTTGTAGCTTCTAGATTTTATCCCCCCACCATTTTTTCTCCCCTACTCCTCCTTCCTCCATTCTAGCTACATATCCTAATTTAGTATAAACTCAAGTGCCTATATTCTTCGATCACTTTAATTTTCTTGCTCATTGAGTTTGAGAGCATTGTGCTTTAATACATTTGTATAATGAATCCATTCTTCAACTAGACTTCCTTGTGGGTTTAGGACTTTTGCACGCTTCCAGTATTGCCTCCATTGAGCATACAGGGTTGGATATTTTTCATTTGCTACCTTGTAGTTTCCTTGATTATCAAAAGCATTTAATAGTGGGCCCAATAGTTTATACTTTCCATCACAACAAATTAAAGGGTCTTCTCCTATCTTGATCGTATTACCTTTGCATATTTTCTTGGCTAGACACTTACCAACCAAAGGGTATTCCTTAACCATATATTTTCATAGTATTGACGCCCATGTAGGAGACTTTCTCTCACTCCTTATCCAATCTTCCTCTATTCCTTCTCCCATATATTTTTGCATCGCCACTCTTCCCCATAGAGCCTCATTGTGAATTAATATTAATATACCCTTTGTAGCCAATGACTGTATAAATAAATACATATTTTTAAGCCCCCATCCACCTATGTTCTTCGTTGTGAGTTCGATCCATTTTACCAATGGGATGCCCTCCTTTTCTCATTTCTAAGTCCATAGAAAACTAAAATATTTTCTTCTAATTTTATCTAAAATCCCTTTTGGAATATAAGCCAAGGAAAACCAATAGATTGGTATACTTTCCAAAACTTGTTTAACCAAAGTTAACAGACCCCCTCAAGATAGCCACCTAAAAAAACCTATTTGTCACCCTATCCTTAATTTTTTTGTACACTGAAAACTAGTGTGAGAATTGGTAGGCATTAGGTTGTAAATGAAACCCAAGTACTTGATTTCTTTATCCAAATATATTAAATTAAATGAAATGATTTGGGAGATCTATCTTTCCATTTGTTCCTCTAGTGCATTAAACAAAATGGATGACTTTTGAACACTAACTTCCATACCAATTGCCTTACAATATAAGTCCAAAATTTCTTTATATTTATTCCACACTTGTGGAATTCCTAAATCAAATAGAATGACATCATCAAAAAAAAAATGGAAGGTGTGTAAGTTGGACTGATCCTGCTACCTTTATCCCCTTAGTAGACCCTTTTATTTTTGTTTCTTTTATCAACCTATATATATGCTCAATGACTAGGAAGAATAGGAATGGAGCCATCAAACATCGTTGCCTAATAATTCTTGAGGAATAAAATAACCTTAAAAGGGAACCATTAACAATCATTGCAAAGGAAGCTAAAGGGAAACAACCCATAATCCAATTCACTATTTAAATTAAATGTTCATCCCTATTTGGAGGGAGAGCAACCTTAGATACATTGAATGCACCTTATCATATGCCTTTGCTATAAAATTTTCATGACATATGTTGGGGTTTTATTCACTTTTATTGAATGCATTCCCTCATGCGATGATCCAACTACATTATGGATTTTTCTATTAAAAGGAAAACTAAATTCTTAAAAGTTGCTTCTGGTTATTGATAGAATGGTGCTCTTTAATTCAAAGGTGATGACATCTCAATGTCAACAAATGTATACAAATATGTGTATAGTATTTGTGTCAAAGAATCCAATATGTTAAATTCATATATTAAAATTAGTTTTAAAATAAGAATTTGTTAATGTTTTTGAACAATTAATATTAAAATTCGTTGTGGAAAATCTTAGTAAATTGTTGGTATGCTTGTAGAGCTTGATTAGGTTACTACCAAGCATGCCATTTTTCGTAAATATGTTATAATATTGGATTTATATGTAAGAATGTGATTGGGTTTTAATTCTTAATGTTATATAATGAATGAATGAGGTATTGCTTCTTTTTCTTTTTCTTTTTTCAAATATTGTCCTTAAAAGGAGTAGCCAAGCTTGTTTAGGTTACTATTAAGCATATAAGTTTATAGGTTTTGGTAAATATGTTAGAACCCAATCTAATTTAATTTGGATCATATCAACATAATACATAATAGTTGATTGGTTGTGCTACAAAAATGTTTGTTGCTTGCCCTTTCCTATTCCTTTTGCAAAAATTAAATATAATTTCTCACAATCAATGTCTTTTAATGGGGGAAACCAAACTTCACGATATGCATTTTGGAATTGACATAAATACTTTAAATAGACATATACTTCAAATTTCAAAGTATACACAAATATGGTGGGATATTACATCAAATTCAAAATTTAAATATACATAAAAATAAAAAATCTTGTAAGCTCCAATATACCATGATTCTAATGTCAATAGGGGTATGAAATTTGAATATGTTTGTTGCTCGACCTTCCCCCTTCACTTTGTGCAAAAAAAAAACTTTCATTGACAGTAAGTAGGGGGCAACCATACTTCATAGTACCCCATGACTACATTTTCCTCCAATTTATTAGTCTAACCAATTTATTACATTGTTGTTATGATTTGACAGAGTTCCTTTAGTAGGGATAGTAGGGATTCCTTGTAGTCTATGTTGAGTTGAGACATCCAATAAGTCAAACACTCTTTTTTGTCAATCATTTTAATTTTTTTTTTTATCTAGTCTTTTCATGTAGATATATATTTCAAATTTCAAAGTATACTCTAATATGGTGGCATATTACATAAAATTCAAAATTCAAATATACATAAAAATATAAATCTTATAATATTCAATTTTTAAAGTATTAGTGTTTTTATTTTATTTGAAGTATCTAAATGGTGACTGGATTTACTCATTGATTATAATTTTATTCATTATTTTTTCCCATAAAAAAAGTTTTATATCGATATCTCATAGGAGAAATCCACGAGAAATCATAAGATACATATTCTTGTGTTATTGACTTTATCAAAGCCAAGGGACTTAGGTCCTTTCAATCAATTTTTTTTTGAAACAAATACCTAAACTTACATATTATATATATCTTTGAGCGTTAATTACCTTTGGCTATGTTATAAAGCACCAAAAGTACATTCATTTATGCCCAATACCAGACCATAATACAAGACTTATAAACATATAGACACAACTAGAACACTAGAACAAAGTAATTGGACTTGCTTTGCATTTCAGTAAAGAGAGAAAATAGAATTTGGGAGGAAGCAATCTTCCTTATATTACTATTCAATCAAAGTCCCTTCCTGCAAATATAACATCTTTAGATAATGTCTACATTCTCATTATATTCTCTATAGATGCGAGAGAAAGAGATATATGAGAACTTCATCCTTACCTAAGATATCTTGTTCATAATTGGATTCAACATCAAATTTTCTATGCTTTTTACCAGTTTAATCCATTAGCAGGGTTGTAACATCCCCAATTTAATTCCCACAAATTATAATGTAATTGTATACATGTGAATTAGGCTAGTGAACCATTATGTTTGGGGAAAAGAGCCCATATTGATTAATATGGTTGAGGGCCAAATTGTATATTATGAATATTTAAATGATTAATAAAAGTAGTGATCACTGATTGCGACATGAGAGGGATGAAAACGATGGGGGGGTATGATTGTTGGTGGAAGTCTAGCAACAAGTTACCATTCATCTGGGAAAAAACACCTTGGAAAATGATGGATCGTCTGAGGAACTTTATAATAGTGAAAGGGATGCATGTGCCTAGAGGGTGAGTACAACATGAAGAAGCAAGTTTTCAGGCTCGTAGAAGAAGCAAGTTGTCAGGCTTGTAGAAGAACCAAGTTTTCATCCTTGTAGAAGAACCATGTTGTCAGGACGACATAAGAACCAGGTTGCTAGGCCTAGAGAGTGAACCCTATTTAGGAGTTGCACTATCAAAGAACCAGGTTGTCAGGCTTGAAGAGTGAACTCCTTTATGGGTTGCACTACAACAATAAGGTTGTTGTTGGTTATTTCCTGGTAGTTTTTTAGTAGTGAGTCGCTTGAGTTCCTAGTAGTGATATTCTCGGTCACCTATGCTTGAAAGACTGTGATAAACAAATGATGTATCTTGATGGACTAAGAGTAGTGAAGGGGTACATTCCTTGGGTTAGCCCTGATAAAAGAATGGTACAACCTGATGAACTGAGAGAAGTGAAGGGGGTACATTCCTTGGGTTGGGTAGGTTGTTGGAAGAGAGATGGTGGGAATCAAGATAGCTGTAGGAGAATGCCAATGGTTTTTGTATCTATGTTTTGGGGTTGGAGAGCCTATGTATTTATTGCTTTTGAGGATAGAGTTCCTATATATTTATATTTAGGATGGAATGCATGTGTGATGTTAGGTCGGAGAACCTATATGTTGATTAAAGGCCGGAAAGACTAGGATTGTAATTGTATGAACACTGTATGGTGTTGTGCACTGAGCACAGTGCAAAAAAAAGGGGGAGAAGAATGTAACATCCCCAATTTTAATTCCTGCAAATTAATGTAATTGTATAAATGTGAATTAGGCTGGTGGGTTGTTATGTTGGGGAAAAGAGCCCATGTTGATTAATATGGCCTAGGGACAAATTGTATATTTTGAATATTGAAATGATTAATAAAAGTAGTGATCGCTAGCTGCGATACAAGAGGGATGAAAATGATGGGGGGATATGATTCCACAAGAGAGAGGGGTCCAAAGGGGGATTTTAGTTATGGGTATTAATTTAACCCACATTCCTAAATTATTATCTTTGTGTAAACCTTCTATTTGTTGTTAAGTGTTCCCAAAGCCAATAATTTATTTCATGTAAGAGGGTGGGTGTGGGGAGTCACATCCCATTGTTATTGGGGATCATGGGGCTGAAGTACAATCAACATTGGGCAAAGTGAGCAGTCAACTGACTTGGAGAAAAGGATATTCATATGGACAAAGAAGACAATTTTTTTGCATGAATATTTTGGACAACAAGAGAAGAGTTGAGTGCTAGAAAGAGAACCAACCATCATATGCTTGAGGGAAGCCATTTTTTGGTTGTTCATTGTGCTAGAAATGAGGTTTCTGTGCTGGTAAAATGGGCTGTAAGCATGTAATCTATATTCATGTTGAGGAAATGGCTCAAGAACCTTGTGAAGGTGATTGTGAGCACTCCTGAAGTAGCTGAGAGTGTTGATATTATGGTAGTTGCGGGAGGTATTTACCTCCATGTGTAAACCTGATGAGAATAGAATATTCCGAGAAGCAAGAAGAAACCCTAATTAGTTGGCTAATAACCCTAGAATACAAGTCGACTCAAGAGGACAATTTGTATTAGGTTATTAGCCTCCAAGAGAAGAAGTCGGCTAAAGGAAATATTATATACTAAGTAAATAGGCATCCAGAATGAGAAGTCGACCCAGGCAGTTTGCCAGTTTTAGTATAAATACAGGAGGATAGTCTTCATTCTGGCAAGCATTCTCAGAACTGCAAAAGAAACACTTGTGCGCACTGCAGTTGGCCAGTTTGTGCACAAGTTTGGAGGAGAGCTCCTGTTGCAGCTAGCAGATTTCGGTCTTGGCTTGGACTCTCTCTTGGTTATGGTTTGGAATATCTGATCAACTCTTGTTACTCTTGTTTGGTGCACTATCCTTGGAGAGAGGTGCACTATCTTGTTTGACTATCTAGCCTAGGGTTTGCTTCTGAAATGATTCTGTATCATGGTTAAGGTGCTCGGGGGTGGCTTCGGCCTATGGTTGGGTGACAATAATGATATTGTCTATGGTTAAACGAGAACATCCATTAGATTCTAACAGGTTATGTGCCCACACCTCCTTCATTCAGTCTAACCACTGGAAGGGAGCATAGCCATAAGGATACTAAGCTCCTTGAAGAACTTCCGCTAGGGTTTCTAACAGAAGTAGTTACTAAAGCACTACCGCTAGGGTTACTAGCAGGTGCAGTTGCAAAAACCCTAATCCTCTCGTTGAGGCACCTTAAGTGAAGGGATTGACCTAATTTTCTGAATAGACTAATGTGCCCTAGCCTAGCGCATCTCCTGGTACTCTCAGCAAGCCAAGACGTCAAGTTTGAGTTTTTGGTCAAATCTAGGGTTGACCAAGTCAAAGCAACCATGACTTACTCTATGAAGTCAGAAAACAAGTTAGATGGGGCTTCTAACTCCAGAGTGTGGAAGAAAAGGATTGACCTCATCCTTTCCAAGAATAAAGTGTTGGATATCATGAAAGGAAAGATCGTGGAACCAGAGTTTGAAGAAGGAAAGAGAAGGAACCACAAAATGTTGCAGTTTTGGAGAAGTTCAGAGACAGTGACATCAATGCCATGAGTATCATAGTGGACTCTATAAAAGACCACTTAATACCCTACATCTCCCATCTTGACTCATCTAAGAAGATGTATGATGCCCTAACAAACCTCTTCTCAGTCAAAAACATTGGACAAGTAACATCATACTTTGTGAGAATCTCTCAGTTAAGAGATCAACTACAAGCTATTGAAGAGATCATTTCAGAAAAGGAATTGGTAAACATAGTACTCAATGGTCTTCCCAAGACATGGTATGCATTTTCCGCAAGCATGAACACAAGGAAGGAGTATCCTACATTTGAAGAACTTTGGACTTGCTGTGCATAAGAAGAATCAAGAATCAGTGCAAAAAAGAAACCCTAAAAGAAGTACGATGATCAAGCCTTCACAACAAGGTTCAAGGATTTCAGAAATAAAAAGAAGTTTGGCTCCAGGAAGAAACCAAATCAAGAGAAAGATATGTCAAGAATACAATGCTTCAATTGTCGAAAGCATGGTCACTACAAGAATCATTGTCTCGAGTTAAAGAAAAGGAAGGAAACACACGAAGCATCAGTTGCCGAAGAAAGGGAACCCTCAAAGAAAGCCAAGTAGGACAAAACAAACATCTTATTCTAAGACAAGGTAACGATACTCTTCATAGTTCTTGTACATACCATGTTTTGCATATCTATTTCCTAGAAAATAATATGTTCAAAGAGAAACTATACCTATGAAAGAACAACAAGATAAGGATTGCTATCACAATGACTACGAGTCAGGAAATACACATGAAAGGATGAAGTACATCAATAAACCCTAGTAACAATTCATGTGGAATTTATTACATAAGTAACAACTGCAAGATAAGCCGAAATCAGAATCAATCTTGAAGAAACCTAGAAGAAGTTAAAAGACATAAATAAGTCAACAATCAAGAGGAAATTGGAAAAAGACTTGTGACACTTTGCAGAAGGAAATAAGGATGCAGACAGAAGCATGGGCTCTCTTAGTTGGAGGGAGCTGATTACAGAATTCCAAAAGATGAGCATGCACTCATGCATGAAGCAAGGATTAGGAGGGAGCTAATCCTACATAATATGATCCACTAAAGATGATGAAGTATCTATCCATGTTCCCATCAATGGTAGCAACCATGAAGAGAAACACGTGTTCAGTTTGACTTTAGAAGAAGTCTTCTTCGAAAAGAAGCCTTAAAGTATCCCTGGTTGTTCATCCACATCCATGATCCTATGATGAAAGAAAGAAGTTGGAATCTTCAGGAAATGGAATCTATGGAAAACTCCATGAACCTAAGAGCTAAAGAAAAACATGAGGAATAACATGAAGATTCCAAGAGAGAAGGAAAATCGAGAACAACCAGTCATTGTATCGAGAATCACAAGACTACCAACCTGATATGAACTCACTAAAAGAAATCAAGCAGAAGAACTGAAAGTTGTGATGAAGAATAGTGTGTGGAAGACTTATGAATGAAAGCATTGCGAGATCCAGAACTAGAGGTTCTCCTAGATGGAGGGAGAAGACTATGATGATTGCTTGTTCCAGTAAACCAGAATACCTCTACATGAGCCATTATATCGTCCGCAATATCCATGGGTTGGAGTTTAAATCAGATGAATGCAAAGACTTTTCTCCATAATAATTAAACAAAGAACGTATGTAGAACAACCTCAAGGTTTTGAGGTATACCAGGAAGAAACCTTTGTATGCAGTTGGAAGGAGACAACTTGGTGGAGAACCTCCAATGCACATTAGAAGCGTGGTGAAAAACTTTCTATAATAGAGATATTGTATCAGAATGGTTACTCAGAAGCTCAGGATGATGGATTGCTAATCCATGACAAACTCTCATTATGGAAAAAGAAGTACCATTTGGATATGTTCCAGTTTGAACCTTGCCACGATGTTATGAGCTAGAAGGAAACAAAAGATGAATCCAACAACAATATACTATATTGATTAGAGCTATATGAAGCCTTCAAGAGAATACCAGTGTTCCAGAAAGACTGAAGTACATTGAGATCAAGCATTACACTCTCCGTGATGAAGTCCAGAAAAGAGAAAGCGGTTCTCCAATATATATCTCAATAGATGAGCAGATAAGCAGATATTTTGGTAAAGCCTCCGTCCAAGATGAAAGAGTTTGTGTACTCAAGCTGGAGCTCGTGGATGCGACTTCCTTATTGAAAAAGGAATATATGACTCCCAGTTTGGGAGGGAGCACTGATGTGTTATTGATTTATGGATAATCATTTTTCAGTTCAAAAAATGGTCCAGGATGAGCAGTCCCTTTCTAGTTCAGAAAGTGGTTTGAGATTTTTGATGGACATGCATTTTCCAGTTTGGAAAATGGTCCAGATCGAACAGTCATTTTCGTAATGAAAATGGTTCGATGAATTGATGATGTACCATAGATAGCGATTCCCCTTGTGGTTAACATGGGGAATGGTCTAGGACGGTATCTCTTCTTGATGATCACTCTTAGTAGTGGTCAAGAAGACTGGTCTGCCTTGCTAGACAATTATTATTTCAAAGCTCACAGTTGTGAGCAGTTTCAAAGAATGGTCCATTTTGGAGGTTGGTGAAGGACAATCATTTCCTTAGGAAATGGTCCAGAAAGTCATTCCCTAGGGCAGATTCATTTTCTCTAGGTTGCACTTTGTTTAGTGCCAGAGGAATGACCCATATAGGTGAATGGTCCAGGTTCAGCAATCAGGGACAAGCATTCCCTAGGGAAAACTCATTCTCTCTAGGTTTCTCTTTGTTTAGTGCCAGAGGAATGGGCCAGATAGGTGAATAGTCCAGGCTCAAAAATCGAGACAATTATTCTTCCTTGCTTGAGAAGAATAATCCAAATAGCTCATCGTTGATGTTTTACTTTCTTAGAGCAGATGCTCTTCCAGATCTCACAGGTGTGAGTGGAAGAATGGCCCAGATGATTCAGTTTATATATCATAACAATGTTTTTCTATGCAGGTTGATGATATTATTGTTATGGAGACTGTATGTCTCCAGACAGTAGATGTATACTACTGTAGTGGATGTGTTCCACTGATTGTGACTATATGTCACTGATCAAGTATCCGTGTGCTACTTGGTGTGGCAGTGTACCACTTGATTGTAGTTGTGTACTACTATGGATAGACATAGTTGTGTTCTATTGAATGACATTGTTCTGATCACCTTGAAGACTATCAGTAGTGTTGGAAATGATTATCAACTAGATGAATGATCAATGGATAGAGATTTCCCACACGGAAAATGGTTCATAACATTTATTCTTCTAGGACATATGTCCAGAATAGAAGAAAGGATCTTGTGTCACTCTGTGGAGTCAGTGACTTATCCAACATCATGTCTGATTACTGAGATGGAGTATGGTTTCGAGAGATGATGCAATCGATGACATTAATAGTAATGATGGTACTCATGATCTAGTCATGAGATAGTCTATACGACTATGTTGATGCTATCGGGTGAATGGTATGTTTGTGTTCAAGACCATTACCTTCAAATACCTTCCTAGCTAGGAGGAAGTATTGATATTATGGTAGTTGCGGGAGGTATTTACCTCCACGTGTAAACCCAACGAGAATAGAATATTTCGGGAAGCAAGAAGAAACTCTAATTAGTTGGCTAATAACCCTAGAAGACAAGTTTGCTCAAGAGAATAATTTGTATTAGGTTATTAGCCTCCAAGAGAAGAAGTTGACTAAAGGAAATATTATATACTAAGTAAATAGGCACCCAGAATGAGAAGTTGGCCTAGGCAGTTTTCTAGTTTTAGTATAAATACAGGAGGCCGGTCTTCATTCTGGCAGGCATTCTCAGAATTGCAGAAGAAGCACTTGTGTGCACTACAGTTGGCCAGTTTGTGCATAAGTTTGGAGGAGAGCTGCTGTTGCAGCTGCTGCAACTAGCAGATTTCAGTCTTGGCTTGGACTCTCTCTTGGTTATGGTTTGGAATCTCTGATCAACTCTTGTTACTCTTGTTTGGTGTGATATTCTTGGAGAGAGGTGGGTTATCTTGTTTGGCTATCTAGCCTAGGGTTTTCTTCTGGAATGATTCTCTATCAAGGTTAAGGTGCTCGGGGGTGGCTTCGACGACAATAGTGATAATGTCTATGGTTAAACGAGCACATCCATTAGATTCTAACAGAGAGTTCCTAAATTCCACATCAAAGGGATTCCTAACCAACCAAGTGCACTGGAAGCCCTGATAAACAAATGGTTCAACTTGAGGGACTGTTAGCAGTGAAGGGGGTCCATTCCTTGGGTTGTGTAGGTTGTGGGGAAGATAGAGATATGGTGGATTGGAATTGTTGTAAGAGTAAAGCCCGGGTTTGGGTTGTTGAGTGTGGAGAGTGGATAGACAAAAGGCTAGATCTCCTTGTGGACTCATAGCCTTAGCTCGAGGGTGGATTCTTGTTTATATTTTGGAACAACAATGCCTATGACTGGGAGGTTATCCTTTGTATGCATCCAATTGGTTAATTATTAACAAATAAGTGTGCTATTATTTTTAATATGATTATTCCACTATGTAAATGTTTATATGAATTTTGTGGGTTTGCTGGTTTAATTGAACAATTGCATTCATGTTGTTAGATGAATGTTGTTTTATGGGTTTTCTTTCCTTGGGGTTATTTTATATGTATGGGGGCATTTTTAAGTTTTTCATTTTAGTAGGCTAAGTTGTTTTCTGCAATGACGAGACTCAACTTGGAAGGCTGGGTACATTACAAGGGTAGAGTCCTCTATTACTAGTCCTAGACCTACTACATACTTGAAAGAGACAATTATTTTCATTTATAAACAATATACCTCCAACAACACCATAATTACCTAGAGTTCATTGACAACAACCATTAAGAAAAACCCATGCCATTTTTTTATCAATCTCCGGAGCCTTTAAAATTCTTTGAGCTTTGACTTTATTAGGTTTCTATGACCCTACATAAGCATATCTGATCTGGTGTGCTCCCTAAGAAGGAGATATGACTTGGTTTTGGAATATCATATTATTTCTAGTAAGCCAAATCCCCCACAATATAAATCAAGGCAATGCCCTATGAACAACTACAGTTTTGTCTTTATACTAGCTCTCAAAACAAGATTGCAAGGAGACCTCTCTTCATCCATTTTTGCCATTTTCTAGAAATAATACTTCCTTCCCAACTTCCCTAGCATACGATCAATGAACAAGCAAATGATCCATTGTTTCTTCATTTTTTGTACACATAATACATCTTCTAGGACCATGACAATTTCTCTTCTTCCCATTGTCCCAAGTTAGAATTGTGTTTGACATTGCTAGCCACAAGGATATCCTAGTTTTGAGAGAACTTTGTAGCTTATATATTTTATCCCACCACCATTTTTTCTCCTCTACTCCTTCTTGCATTCTAGTTGCATATCCTATTTTAGTAGCATAAACTCAAGTGCCTTTGTTCTTTGATCACATTATTTCATTTTCTTGCTCAGTTTGAGAGCATTGTGCTTTAATGCTTTTGTATAATGAATCCATTCTTCAACTAGACTTCCTTGTAGTTTTAATAATTTTGCAATCTTCTAGTGTTTCCTCCATTGAGCATATAGGGTTGGATACTTTTCATCTGCTACATTGTAGTTTCCTTGATTATGAAAAACATTTAATAGTCGACTTAATAGTTTATAGTTTCTAGTGCAAGTAATTCAGGGGTATTCTCCTATCCCAACCCTATTACCTTTGCATATTTTTTTGGCTAGAAACTTAGCAACCAAAGGGTATGCCTTAGCCACAACTCTCCAAATTATCGATGCCCGTGTAGGATACTTTCTCTCACTCATCCAATTTTCCTCTATGCCTTCTCACATATATTTTCGCATCGTCACTCTTCCCCATAGAGACTCATTGTGAATTAGTATTAATATACTCTTTGCAGCCAATGATTTTATATTTATAAATATTTATAAGTTCCCATCCACCTATGTCCTTGTTCCTTGTGAGTCCGATCTATTTTACCAATGGTATCCCCTCCTTTTCTCATTTCATAGGAAACTAAACAATTTTCTTCTAATTTTATCTAACATCCATTTTGGAATGTAAGCCAAGTACAATCAATATATTGGGATACTTTCCAAAACTTCTTTGACCAAATTCAACGGACCCCTCAAGAAAGCCACCTAAAACACCAATATTTGACCCCATCCTTAATTTTTTTGTACATTGAAAACTGGTGTGAGAATTTGTAGGAATTATGTTTTAAATGAAACCCAAGTACTTGATTTCTTTATCCAAATATATTGAATTAAATGAAATGATTTGGGAGATCTATCTTTCCATATCTTCCTCTAGTGCATTAAAGAGAATGGATGACTTTTGAACATTAAATTCCATACGAATTGCCTTATAATATAAGTCCAAAATTTCTTTATATTTGTTCCACAATTGTGGAGTTCCTAAGTAAAATAGAATGACATCATCAAAAAATGGAAGGTGTGTTAGTTGGATTGATCCTACTACCTTTATCCCCTTAGTAGACCCTTGTTTTTATTTTTATT
This sequence comes from Picea engelmannii, assembly GCA_009831015.1. Taxonomy (NCBI): domain Eukaryota; kingdom Viridiplantae; phylum Streptophyta; class Pinopsida; order Pinales; family Pinaceae; genus Picea; species Picea engelmannii. Next base: position 846,387 of record ML783608.1, on the reverse strand, counting down.
TTATCAACCTATGTAGATCCTCAATGACTAGGATGAATAGGAATGGAGCCATCAAACATCCTTGCTTAAGAATTCTTAAGGAATAAAAGAACCTTGAAGGGGAACCATTAAAAATCAATGCAAAAGAAGCTAAAGAGAGACAACCCATGATCCAATTCACTATTTAAATGTTCATCCCCATTTGGATTTTCCTATTAAAAGGAAAAATAAACTGTTCCTCTGATATAACCTCTAAGAGAAGAAAATTTAATATATTTACTAATATCTTTGAAATAATCTTACATACAGAATTGAACAATGGTATATGTATATAGTCATCAAAGGAGTCCAATGCATTCTTTTTAGGAATCATAGAAATGAAGGTTGCATTTAGGGTCCCAAACGTTTTCCATAGATTTAGGACTCTTCTATTTCTCTTAACAAATCCTCTTCTAGTAGATCATAGAAACCTAAATAAAATTCCACTATCCACCCCTCCAAACCGAGACCTTTTCTCTTCTTGAAAGAATGCATGATTTATTTCATTTCTTCCCTAAATATTTAAGCTCCAAGTTCTTCATTCTAGTGATCATGATTAAACCTTGGCAATATAGATATTACCATCAAGACTTTTGCTATATTTGTAATGGCTAGCTCCCGGAACAAAGATTTTAGGTGCCTTCTTCCTTCCTAATCAATTTTGGAAAAACATATAGCATTTAATCCTTCTTAAGTTGTGATTTCCCATATTGTATTTATGCTTTTAATATGCTTGGCATAATTTTGGAATAATTTAGTATTTTCATACCCTTTGGCTAGCCAGATGGGCTTACTCTTTGAAGGGTTTGAAAAATCTATGCAAGAAATTGTCAATATTTAGTTATTTCATGGCATCCAAAACCCTAATCCGTTAACTTGGTTTAGATTACATCCCTAATTCCTTAACTAGAATTAGTTTACAATGGGTTGAAACCATCCCCTTAACCCCCCTTCATTCGGTGGCCAACCCTCAAACCCCTATTGGGATGTGATTATGTCTACCTGCAATGGATACAACACATACCAAACATTCTCCCACTTGTTTAATACTTTGCAAGAAATGAGGGCAAGGTGAAGACATTCATATAATTGGCTACTAGGGGAAGAAATTCCCATTGATTCTCTACACCAAGAGAACTTCTCAATACAAACATAATTTTTTAATGTATCTGTAACATTATTTAATGTATCAGCCTTATCTAATAACACTTTTTTTTCAACAAAGTCTCTAACAAAATGGAACTACACATCAATATTCTTTGTCTTATAATGATAAGCAGGGTTCTTTTTTATAAAAAAATCACTTGAGATATCACAACCTATCCTTACTACTTTTTGAACAAAACCACTACTTGAACACAATCTTTGTAGCCATACAACTTTCTTACTTCCATTATTAGCTTCCATGTATTCAACTTCTATAGTTGATAGTGAAACTACAACCTATGTCTTTCTCATCCAACTTATTGCTCCAAAAAATAGGTTAGAAACATAACCACTTGTAGATATTTTGCGGTCAAGATCCCCAACTTAGCCCGCGTCAAAAAAATTGCATATATCTATCTCTCTGTGCGGTATAGTTATTCCTTGGTAGAAAATAACATAATTTGAAGGCTCTCTTTACAACTGTCCCATGTTCTTTACCTATCTTTTGCAGGTACTTGCTCAAAATTCCCATTGCATGGGCAATGTTTGATCTAATACAGACCATAACATACATCATACTTCTAACAACACTTTCACAGGGAACATGACACATGTCATCTACTTCTTATTATGTCTCGAGACACTGATTTTCAAATAACTTTACACCTACATGAATATGAACCTTGATAGGTTTACATTCCTACATATTAAACCTATGCAATATTGTCTCAACATATTTCCTCTGATTCAACTAGAGTTTCTTGTTTTCTTGATCTCTTTTAATTTCCATGCAGAAAATAAGATTTATAGCACCAATATATTTCATATCAAATTTAGAAGAAAACTAAGCTTTCACATCCTTGATGATTTATTTGTTGTTTCCAATCAACAACAAATCATCATCATACAAGACCACATAAATAAAATGGCCACCAAACTTCTTGGAATACACATAGTGATTATCTTTGCTTCTTGAGAAAAAAAGTTCCAATATATAAGTATCAAACTTTTGGTACTACATTCTTGGAGATTGTTTTAATCCATATGGGGACTTATTCATGTGCAATCCAACTCCTTTTTCTTTCCTACAAAACCTTTTGGTCGTTTCACGTAGAATTCTTCTTCAAGATCCCTAAGTAGGAATGTTGTCTTAACAACTATATACTCTAATTCAAAGTCAAAAGCAATGTCGATAGAAAAAATAAATATAATAGAAGTTAACTTAGCAACATGAGAAAAAATCTCCCCAAAATCAATTCCATCCACATGGGAATATCCCTTTGCTACTAGGAAATATTTGTACTTCTTTGCTTTACTTGATGCATTAAAATTCTTTTTAAACTCCCATTTGCCACCAATAGGTTTTCTTGTAGTTGACAACTCAAATAGATCCTAAGTCTCATTTGTATACAAGGCATCCATTTCTTCAAACATGGTTGTCTTCTAGAGTTTAAAGTATTTTGAATCCACTACCTCCCTAACAATTATATGATCATAATTAGTAATAGATAAGATAAAACTAGAATGAAAATAAGGTGGGATATACCTCAACACTAGGGTCTGAGGCTCTTCCTCTTTTGGTTCATCTTCTTCTATTGAGTTGGATTCTCCACCTTCCAACTCAAACTCTATTGTCATAAGTTCTTCTTCCATTAGTTGGAATTCCTATTTGGGAACAATTTTAACCTCTCTAAATTCAACATCCCAATTATAAACAATATTCTTTGTTACTGAGTTCCAAAGTTTATAACTTTTCATCTTTATAAATAATAAAGATACATTTTTTTCATTTTATTATTGAGCTTACTCCTATTTTCCCTTGGAATGTGGACATAAGCATCATAACAACTTTGAGATGTTTAAGAGAGGATTTTTTTACTAGTTCATGCCTCATGCATAGTTTTATCAACCAATGCTAATGTAGGTGATCGATTTACCAAGTAGCATGCAATATACACCACTTCTTCCCAAAATTTCTTTGATAAAAATGCACCACCGAGTATACTTCTTGCCTTTTCCATCAATTTCCTATTCATTCTTTCTGCAACTCTATTCATTCTTTTTGCAACTCTTTACAAAAAATAATGGAATATAATTGGTCTAAGAAGAAATCACGGATGACTGTATAAGATCTCTTATACCTATTTTCCCAGAGCATTTTGAAATAGACATAAACAAGATCTTCTAAAATATGCTAGATGAAGTTAAGACCTAAGAATACATTCCTAGCACATACAACATCCAATAGATATTACTCGATATAAAAATAGGGCACAACACCATTCTTCTCAACCATCTTATGAACCTTCCCAATCATGAAATTAAGTTGATTTGATATAATGGTTTTACAAATATATGACCCCCCTAATGTGGCCACTATATAATCTAATTGAACTCATGCATCTATGATTCAAGAATAAACCTTCTCACCACATAATTGACATAACAACATCATGACGTACATATTGTTGATGTTTGGACAACATCGGGAAGACATTCTCTTAGAATAATAATTAATAATATAATTATTGGTTATTAAATATCATATATAATAAGTAAATGATAACAATAAATAGTTATTGATTATTCAAGGGACACATCCTTTCATTGATGGTCACCATATGTTCCCTATATATGGAACACTCATCATTGTAATAATATATTGATCATATCTCATATGAAGAAAAAAAACAACATGGTATCATAACAGGACTGGTGTTGGCCCTTGACCAAGTTTTGAGGAACACTTGGTCATATTTGAACGTTTTTTGGACTTCGACAGCCTATCAAAGATAGAGCACCAGGCGAAGCAGAGATCACGGGATCTCGGCCCACTTTTGGGGCCCTTTTAGGGTTTTGGGTTAATGTAATGGGAAAGGGATGTCGGCCCATGGGTTTACCCATGTTTAGGCCTATTTTGTAAAGTATAAATAAGTAGCTATGCAATGTAAGAGAGGGAAGAAGATAAGCTAAGTGCTAGAAAATGATTTGTGTATATTGTGTGATCGACTTGCAGAGCTGAGTGCAAGTGTTGTAAGTGTTGAGTGCACAGATTGTAAGAAGGCTCTGTGCTAGATCTACTCGGGGAAGGAGGATCTGGCGAGGTGTGCGCAGATCTCCTATCCTATGCGGAGTACAATTGTGTGCTCCGTGCTGTAACCCTATTGACCAAAGATAATAAAGAAGAAGAAGACTTTGTGGATGTAGCCCCATGGTGGGGGTGAACCATGGTAACTCTATGAGTTGTGCTCGGTGCTTCGACCTAATGTGTTGGTTTATTTCCATGTGTTGTGCTTGATATGATTATGCTATGTGCTTTTCTATGAAATACTTAGATAGATCCACTTTTCTTTGTAATTCTTAGATGTGTGGGTATAGATTTTACATATATGAAAGTGTTGAGTGCTAGACCTATTTTTCTGTTGCTAAGTACTAACTTAACCTAGATCTAGGTGAATGCTGCGGTGCTCTGTGCCATCCGCGAAGTGACACGAGGGTTAAATACTGATGAATGATCTATGCTAAAGTGCTTTCTAAGAGTAAGAATCATAGATCTATGTCCCAGTTAAGGTTGCAGCCACATGAGTCTTGCAACCACCCCCGCCTCTACCTCGGGTGAGACTCCATCTGCTTTGCAGGTGTTGCCAAAATGACTGGTAGTTAGGGTTTTTGTTGGTGCGTTGTTGAAGTGTTGAACCCTGGGTCTGCCCCTGTGCCAACAACTGGGCTTGACTCCTTCACAGGAGGGCCCATGAAAATGAGAGTAGAGTAAAATGTTGGGAGTGTTAAATTTATGGGGTTGTTATTATATCTATGTACAACATATTTACTTTTTACTCGTACTTAAATTATAGAAAGAATTCCATAAATTATGGTGGGCAGTGATTTCTAGTAAAAATGTCTAATTATCTAAATATGAGGAATGTAGTGCATATTTACTTCTACCTATATTTATGCAAAGAATAACATGAATTATGGAGGAACAATTTAACAAAGTCAAATGCTATGTGGATGGATTATAACCAAATTAATCTTTGGGTAGTTGCAGAGGTATTCTCCAACTATTTATAAGAAAGAAAATTAAATTAAATTTTAAATTTGATTTTTCAAAGAGACTTGTCTTTTTTGGATCAATCTAATATTACTATAAAAATACACTTGAAAGACACACCAATAGACACACATATTTTTTCTCTCTCACATGTGGGATAAGTGATCTAAGGAAGAGACTAAGAAGTTGAAATTTTTTGAGTTACTAAGTGATGTTCTAGTGTTTATTAAAGTAATATTGTATATCATTGGAAGTAATTACCACTTGCGGAAAATTGTGCTTGTTTAATTTAACACTAGAAAATCAACATGGTTAGCTATATGACATCGAGTATATGATGGATGTGTGTTGGTAACCGTATGACATCGAGTATATGATATATGGGTTTTGGTATCCGTATGACATCAAGTATATGATGGATGTGTGTTGGTAGCCATATGACATCGAGTATATGATGGATGTGTGTTGGTCATAGTAGAAGACATATTATTTGGAGGGTCACTATATATAGTTGTGCAAAAGATAAATTGATCTCCTTTAGGAGATGCTTTTTGTTGTTCTTGTTTCTTGTTTGAGGAAGGTCACAGGTAATATCTCTGAGAAGGAGCCATAATGATGGTCGCAAGAGGTAGACATGGAGGGAAAGATATTCCAACATGATATCAAGGAGAGACATTTCCAGACATGATGCTCAGAGACAGGAAGTCTCTAGGAGCAATGTACCTCCAAAGACGAGACCATGTCAGATAGCAAAGACAGTTCCAATGATCATGGATACAACAAGTCAAGACTGACTGTAGTACAACTATGGTAGATCTAGTAGAGGAGGAAAACACACAATGAGACTTAGAGGGAGTAGGTGTAGAAGTCCCAATACATGAGTCGATCCATGAGATGTTGAGGAAGCAGGCATGTCAACAGTTCCAGTGTATGTTAAGGCACTCCCAAAGAGGGAGGTGGTACTACATACAGAGGGAGCAAAGATTGAGTTACCTCTAGAGAAGGAGGAAGAGCTACCTTTAGTGTTAGAGGGAACAGAGACAAAGGAGGAGTCAACTCCAGCTCTAGTGGGAGTGTTGATGTTTTTTTAGCTTCTTGAGACATTGGTTTCATGAGGGAACCTCGATATATCAAGTATGGTCCAAGATGACTTAGAATGATCAACATTTACCTATGTTATGTGGGCAAAGGCATCCATGAATGCAGTTTATGTTTATAATAGAAGTCCTCATAAGACTTTGAGGAACATGTCACTCGAGGAGGCCTTCATCGAAGTGAAGCTCGAGGTTGGACACTTCAGGATATTTGGGTTTCCAGTATACATTCATGTACCCAAGGAGAAAAGGATCAAGATAGACCCTTTAGAAAGAAATGGTACATTTGTGGGTTATAATGAGTCCTTGAAGGAATATCAGATCTACATCCCTCGTTAGAGACAGATTGAGGTTAGCAGAGATGTTACCTTTGAGGAGGAGGTATCCTTTAAGAGATCTAGAATATCTCACATGGAGATTGATCAAATTGATCTCGTTGATCATGTAGCTCTAGTTGATGTTCCCAAAAATATTGTAGTAGGTCGAAAGAGACCTACATGGGATCGTCGGACTCTACAAGAGGAAGAAGGATATGTAACTCCTCATGGTACCTTCCGAGTGAGTAAGATACCTCAGAGATATCCATGCTATGCCACAACTAAGAGCCACATCATTCATTTTGAGCCTTATTGTTACGAAGAGGCAACTAGTCATCCAATATGGAGAGATGTCATGATTGAGGAGTATCAATCCATCATGAAGAATGATGTGTGGGATATTGTTTGGAGACCTGAGGGGAAGTTTGTAGTGAATTCCAAATGGATCTACAAGATCAAACACATAGGTGATGGGAGAATTGAGAGGCACAGAAAGAGATTTGTTTCTAGAGGATTCTCTCAGGTGAAGGGAATAAATTATGAGGATACATTTGATCCTATTGCTCAATACACTTCTATCCAGATGATTATTTCCCCTGCAGCATCCATGGGTTGGAGAGTACATTAGATGGATGTAAATACAACCTTTCTCAATGGAGATATTGAGGAAGAAGTATACATCGAGCAACCATATGGTTTGGTGATACATGAGAAAGATTCTCATGTGTGCAGGTTGAAGAAGGCTTTGTATGGACTTAAGCATCCACCTCGAGCTTGGTATGCGAGGATTGATGGACACATGATGATTTTTGGGCTTCGACAAAAGTGTTGTCGATCCCATCTTGTACTACAAGATTGTTAATGGTGAGTCCCTGATTTTGTAAGTTTTAAACCTGTGAATTAAAGCAATGCATACAGATTCTTAAGAAAAACAAAAATTAATCAATGGCTCATACACATAGTACACAGAGATATACGTTGGAATCCATTAATTGGGAGAAAACCAACCTTCCTTGGTGCCACACCTTTCATATCTTCATTGTATTAATTTCACCATTCACCATACAATATATACAATGTTTTAGGTATTCCGTAGATATCAAAACCCTAATCCCTTAATCTGGGATTAATTTAGAAAACTGCTAAAAATAGCAAAAAACCACCCAAAACAAATTTTGGGGCGCTGCCCCGAATTCCGTTGGCTCCAGGCTACCACCAGGAGCCAAATAATATGCGTAACCAGGGGGGGGTATACCTACCCCCCCTGGAACCCCCCTAGGAAAGCACCTGATGCACACGACACATAGAGCAGAGGAAGCTGGGATCGTCAGACACAGTTGTTGAATCTGACGCACCCACACACACACATGCAAAGAATATAACACATACCCAACATTCTCCCACTTGTTGTTTTATTTGCATATATGGGTTCACAGGATTATATAGTCAACAATCCAGGGAAACAATGCCCATTGTTACTCTACACTAGGAGAACTTTTCTATGCTCACAGACTTTGTTAATGAATTTTCAACATTCTTCAAAGTGTCAACCTTTTCCAACAACACCTTCTTTTCTTCAACCATGTCTCTCACAAAGTGATACCGAACATCAATATTCTTGGTATTCGAATGATAAGCTGGGTTCTTTTCCATGAATATTGCACTCTGACTGTCACAATCTAATCTCACTACTTGTTGTACCAACACAATACCTGAACACAATCTCTATAACCATATTGCTTCCTTTCTTGCATGAGTGACTGCCATGTATTCAACTTCTGTAGTTGAGAGTGCCACTACAACCTGTATTTTTCTCATCCAACTGATTGCTCATCCAAATAGGTTAAACACATACCCACTTGTAGATCTTCTGCGATCCATATCTCCAACCCAGTCTGCATCAATAAATCCATGTATGTCCACCACTATGTCCAATCCTGGTCTTCCTTGGTAGCACAATACATAACTAGTAGTGCCATGAAGATACTTGAAGACCCTGTTTACTGCTATCCGATGCTCCTTCCCTAGTTTTGACATATACCTGCTCAAAACTCCCACTATATGTGCAATGTCTGATCTATTATAGACCATTGCATACATCAAACTACCAACTGCATTGGCATACAGAACATGGGACATGTCCTCCAGTTCTTCCTGTGTCTTGGGACACTGATCTGCAGATAGCTTTACACCTATAGAAATAAGAACCTTGACCAATTTACTTCCATGCATATTAAACCTTTGTAATATCGTCTCAACATATTTTATCTGATTCAACCAGAGTTTCTTGTTTGCACGATCTCTTTTAATCTCCATTCCCATAATGAAGTTAGCAACACCGAGATCCTTCATGTCAAATTTGGAGGATAGTTGCGATTTCACCTCGATAACATCCATGTTATTTCCTACCAGCAACATGTCATCAACATACAAAACTACATAAATGAAGTGATTACCAACCTGCTTGGAATATACACAGTGATCATCCCTGCTTCTCACAAATTCCAATCCAAGGATGTATGTGTCAAACTTTTGGTACCACATCCTAGGTGATTGCTTCAGACCATATAGTGACTCCTTTAGCTTATAGACCAACTCTTTCTTTCCCTTCACTACAAATCCTTCTGGCTGCTTCATGTAGATTTCTTTTTCTAGATCCCCATGTAGGAATGTTTTCTTCACATCCATCTGTTCCACTTCAAGATCAAAAGCAACAACAATATATAAAAGAAATCTAATAGATGTTAACTTGGCAACAGGAGAAAAAATCTCACCAAAGTCAATTCCCTCTACCTAGGAATAACGTTTTTCTACTAACCGACCTTTGTATTTCTCCACCTTTCCTTTTGCATTAAACTTCTTCTTAAACAACCATTTTCTACCAACATATTTTCTTCCAGCTGGAAACTCAACTATATCCCATGCCTCATTCTTATCCAAGGCATCCATTTCTTCAACCATGTCCTTCTTCCATAGTTTACTATCCTCTGAATTCACTTCTTCCCTGAAAGCTCTGGGATCATCATCAGTAATAGATAAAGCAAAATTGGAATGAAAATTAGGTGGACTATACCTTTTTGGTTGCCTTCTTTCTCTCACTAATCTGCTCAATACTAGGGTATGAGGTTCTTCTTTTTTTGCTTCATCTTCTTCAGATGATTCAGATTTTGCATCATCCAACTCAAGATCTATTTTCTCAGGTTCTTCTTTCATTGGTATGAATTCCTATTTGGAAACATATTTTACCTCTCTAAAAACAACATCCCGACTGTAAATGGTCTTCTTAGTTTCTGGGTTCCAAAGCTTATAACATTTCACACCATATTTATAACCAATAAAGATACAATTGTCACCTTTATTATCCAGCTTACTCCTATTTTCCTTTGGAACATGTACATAAGCATCAAAACCAAACACTTTAAGATGTTCAAGAAAGGGTTTCTTTCTAGTCCATACCTCATGTGGAGTTTTATCATCCAACGCTGATGAGGGTGATCAATTGACCAGGTAACATGTTGTACCCACTGCCTCTGCCCATAATTCTTGTCCTAATTCGGCACCACTGAGCATGCTCCTTGATTTTTCCATCAATATCTTATTCATGCTTTCTGCAACTCCATTCTAATGAGGTGTGAATGTAGTAGTCTTCTGCCTTGTTATACCACACTTCTTACAAAATTCTTCAAATTCATTTCCGTATAATTCTCCACCATTATCTGTCCTCAATACCTTTATTTTCTTCTCTATCTAATTTTCTACCAGAGCCTTAAACTCTTTAAATTTATCAAATAGCTCAGATTTCTTTCTAAGAAAATAAATCCATGTGTTACTTGAGAAATCATCTATGAATGAAACATAATACACATATTTACCTAGTGATGGAACAAGCACATGTCCAAACACATCACTGTGTATCAACTCTTAGATCCCCTTTTCTCTTGTAGCACCAGATGGGAATATTACTCGATTCTGTTTTCCATATATGCAATGTTCATAGAAATAAAAATCCAGAGTGCAATTAGACATACCTTCAACCATACCTTTAGTGTGTAGTGTTCGAAGGCCCTTTTCTCCAATATGCCCCAATCTTGGATGCCACAACATGGTCTTCTTTCCATGGATAGTATTGGTCTTGTCTTCTTTATTTGTCTGCTCAGGGAAAACATAATTATTACACCCATTAGTATAAATGCTTCCCAATAACTTGTACATATTTCCACACCAAACTCCCCTCATCAACACCATTGCTCCTCGTACCATCTTGCAAGTGCCCTTTCGCAATACAGTATCCACTCCTGCATCATCCAACTTGTGTACATATATTAGGCTCCTAGATAATTTTGGAATGTGTAGAACTCCAGGGAGAGTTCTAATCCTTCCATATTTTAGCAGCAACTTAACCCTTCCACGTCCCATGATTTTGGCTGTCGAGTCATCTCCTAGGAATACATCACCACCATCGTATTTTTCATATTCATAGAACCACTCCCTATGAGGAGTCATATGGTATGACACACCTGATTCAATCAAACATACATCATAGTCTACATGTGTACCTGTAGATGCTAGGTAAACATCACCTCCTTCTTCAGTGGAGTTTTTCGCCTCTGTGGAAGAGGTACTATTAGATCCTTTTGGTTTATCAACCTTCTTAGACTTGCAATCTTTCTTATAATGCCTTGTTTTACCACGCTTCCAACATTTCCTTAAATATTTTTTTGGAGACTTAGATCTACCTGTAGATTTAGATCTCCCCCCCCCGAAGACTTACCGAGATTCTTGTCTTGGGTACAACCTCTTACAAATAAAGCATCTGTGCTATGACCGTCCATTCTTTTTTGCCTCATCTCTTCATATAACAAGGATGCAACTACATTTTCATAATTCAATGTAGATTGAGTGGTACTACCAATTTCTAAAACTAGATAATCCCAGGAGTCTGGCAAAGAACATAACAAAGTAATACACTTATCTTCTTCTGCAATCGTAATATTAACAAAGACAATTTGACTTACCAGAGTATTAAAGGAATTTAGATGTTTGTCACAGAATATCCATCTTCCATCCTAAGATGATACAACTTATTTAGAAGAAACAACTTGTTTACCAGGGACTTTGATTGATACAAATTCCCTAACTTATCCCATAGTTCCTTGGCTATAGATTCTCCCAAGACATTCAACAACACCAAATTTTCCATGCAGAGTTGAATAATACTCCTTACTCTTCTGTCCAACTTCTCCCAATCTTCCTTTGACATACCAGTAGGTAGTGTACTAGTAGGTCGTGTACCATTTGTCTGTGTGTCAGTAGGATGCATACCAATAGGTTGTGTACCAAGATCCACAACGATCCATTGTTCTTTGTCTACAAGAAGGTCCTCCATCTTGAGCTTCCATAGCTCAAAGTTTTACCGTTGAACTTCTCTATCTCGATTCGAGAAGAGCTCTCCATTCCTCTTTCTACACTCGAATCACCACTGCAAAATCTCCCACTAAACCCAGGTTTATCACAGACCCAAGATAAAATTGATCTATCAAGATCGAGCCAAACCCTCAGCAACAAAGGCACCTCTCTGAAGCCAAAAATGAGCTCTGATACCACATGTAAGTTTTAAACTTGTGAAGTAAAGAAATGCATAATGATTCTTAAGCAAAACATAAATTAATCAATGGCTTATGCACATAACACACAAAGATTTATGTTGGAATCCCTTAACTGGGAGAAAACCAACCTCCCTTGGTGCCACACCTTTGAAATCTTCATTGTATTAATTTCAAAATTCACCATACAATATATACAATGTTTTAGGTATTCTGTAGCTACCAAAAACCTAATCCATTAATCCAAGATCAATTTAGAAAACCTCTAAAAATAGAAAAAAACAACCCAAAAATATTTCGGGGCACTGCCCCGAACCTCGTCAACTCCGGGCTACTGCCTAGAGCCAAACATTGCGTGTAACCAGGGGGGGCATACCTTCCCCCCCTGGGACCCCCCTAGGAAAGCATCCAATGCACATGACACAAATAGAGAAGGAAGTTAGGATCGTCGTACTGAGTTTTCGAATCTGACGCACACACACACATGCAAAGAATATAACACACACCCAACAATTTTGGTCATCTATGTTGATGATTTATTCCTCACCAGTACAAAGAGCCTTATTGTTGAATGCAAGTATGCATTGGCCTATAAGTTTGAGATGAACAACCTTGGTATAATGCACTACTTCTTCGGACTAGAGGTGTGGCAGGGAATTGATGTGATCTTCTTGAGTCTTGGGAAGTACACAGTTGAGATATTGAAGAAGTTTGGGATGTTGAACTTGAAGCCTATGGCTACACCAATGGTGACGAATCTGAAGAAACTAAGTGTGTCTTCTTCCAATTCTGACAAAATTGATCCCACTCCGTACAAAAAACTGATTGGATCAATGATGTATTTGGTTAACACCAAACCAAATATTTTCTATGCAGTGAGTGCACTTAGACATTTTATAATTTAGCCGAGATAGACACATTGGATTTCTATGAAGCATGTGTTGAGATACATGTGAGGCACAATTGGACATGGTCTGAGATATACTTCTAATATTGATATGATATGGTAGGAATATATTGACTTTGATTGGGCAGGGAGTGCAGTGGATAGAAAGAGCACCTTTGGGTGTTGCTTCACTTTGGGATCTTCCATGGTTTCTTGGTGTAGAAGGAAACAAACTTTTGTGGCTTTGAGAACATCAGAAGAAGAGTACATTGCATTAAGTATGTCAGTCTGTGAAGTAGTGTGGCTTTGCAAGCTCCTTACAAATTTATCCAAACATGTGCTGGATTCCACCATTATTCATCATGGTAACCAAAGTTGTGTGAAGATCTCAGAGAATCCAGTGTTTCATGAAAAATCGAACCACATTGAGATCAAATACCATTACATCCGAGACATAGTGCAGAGTAAGGAAGTACTGGTGCAATACCTTCCTATAGATGAGCAGGTTGCTAGTGTTCTTACCAAACTAGGACGAAGTTCAAGTACTTCTGTGATGGACTTGGCATGGGAGAGAATACCTCCCTCGCTGAGAGGGAGTATTGATGTTTACATCTTCCTGAGACATTCTCCAGATCGTACTCCTCTGTGACTGAGTTGAGTTGATATGTGATGAAACTTATTCAAAAAGGGATGAGTTGGACACTTATCCGAGAAGGGATAAGTGTGTTTGGGCTTATAGCCCAATGCCCCTTGTGGAGAGCACATGAGGACATGTCAAGGGAGTTGACCTTGAAGTCACAAACTATGGAGAGTTTACCCTAGTGTTTCTAGAGGGAGTAGCTTCTAGAAGTCCACATGGGAGTGCCATGTGTGACATACATTCTCCAGATCGTACTACTCTATGAGTTGAGTTGAGTTGATCTGTGAAGACACTTATCCGAGAAGGGATAAGTGTGTTTGGGATTATAGCCCAATGTCCCTTGTGGAGAGCACATGAGGACATGTCAAGGGAGTTTACCTTGACATCACACACTATGTGGAGTTGATCCTAAGTGTTCCTAGGGGGAGTAGCTTCTAGAAGTCCACATGGGAGTGCCATGTGTGACAAACCTTTTTCTACTAGCAGTGGTTGTGTACCACCGGATAGTAGTTGTGTACTAATGTGGAAAGATATCTCCCTATCTAAGAGGGAGTGTCTATGTTTCAGCATCGGGTGAACCTTCTCCTAGATTGGGCTCTAGACCAAGGGAGATAGTGTTGATTAAGGTTGGTTGTCATTGATGTCAACCCTTGAAGAAGCCCGGTAGCACAAAGGTTGGGTAATGGACCCAATATTGTTTAATATAAAGATGAATCATTAATGTCTTTTCATGGTTGATAATAATTAGAAATGGATGAACTCTAAAGTGGTCCCCTTATGGTGAAATCTCTCACAGGAAGACGCTTTGTGGATTGAGTTATCCTAGAAGTATGGTTAGAGAACCCATGCTTATTTATGGAATAATGAGATGAACACCAATGAATTTTTCAATGAAACTATCCTAGATGGATAGTGATTTTCATTCCATTTCCGGTGGTATGTGGAATGTCACATAACTCCCCATGGTTAGAGAGTTATGGCCATGAGAAGTTGGAGAACCTAGGTTTGGGTAATGGACCCAAGTTTGTTTGATGGATAATGGTATGAGTTTTGATATATTTTCAGGTAATAATATTCTATATGGACATTACATGTCATTCCATTTCTGTTGGTATGTGGAACGTCACATAACTCCTCACGGTTTGAGAGTTATGGCCTTACGAAGTTGGAGGACCCTCATATGTCATCTAGAAGTCCCAAAAGGTCAAAGTAGTCAAAGTGGTTTAAGAGATTTTAAAAGGTAAATAATAAAGTGAAGTGACGAGTGTACTATAATTCAAAGTGAATACAAAATAAATTAATTCAATAATAAATTTAATGGAGAAATTAGAAGTGGGTTAACCCTAAAATAAGGAAAGTGGGCAAAATGACCTAGAAGATGTTTTTAAGGAGGCTACTTGGAGAGTATAAATAAGAGGTAAGGCTCTCTCATTTAAGACACACTTGAGAATATTGAATACCTATAGGTTTCTGAGGTAACCAAAGGATATATAAGCCTAATTTTTGAGGAAAGTGAAGAAACGAGGTCAAAATTCAAGGAAGGATAAATTCTTTTGATGATGCTTTCTAAGGTATGTTTGTTTCAGGTCATCTCACCATTTTCACAATAATTTTTTTTATAGAGTGATTCAAACCGTGAAATTTCTATTCCATTGAGGAAACATATCCAAGTATCTTTGATAAAAAATTCAACTTGTGGGTCGTTGTATTTTTGGAGTTACACTTTGTGGAAAATAGGGTTTGTGGCTAGTCCTGAAATTAGTCAAAAACAAGTGTTTCGGGTAAAAACATCACAACTTATTCATAACAGATCAAAATTCAATAATACCAAATGTTTTGGTTAGAGTACAATATTTATTATTCCGTGTAACAGTTTCAAATCAATTCAACAAATATTTCATGTGGGGCACGCTCTACAAGGTCACTCTCTAGAATAAGCCAGAATTCAGCAAGGTGTGCCATTTTTTCCATAACGTCTTTTCTGAGAGGTTCCAAGTAGTGACATCCATAGGAATTGCATAAAACATATTGAATAAAATTGTATATCATTTTCATATATTTATTCATTACAGGTACAAAGTTATGATTATTTCAAGTTAGGGTTGTTGACTAATCCAAAACTAGTCTTGTGAAACTAAAGAAACGTTTGATGAAAATGCTAGTCTCTTGTTGTTAAAGTTAAGGAAGCTTTGCAGGTATGTGATGATATACACCAGGTCTATTATAGAGTTAAAATCATATTTGGATGATGAAATTGATGAGGGATTTTGGTTGAGGTACAAGTTGGGTACATGGTTGAGACAGGTAGTTGATGAATTGGCACATACATGAGGTGTATAGTTGATGATGTTGGTACATATTGATGAGTCATAGTTGATGAGTACTTGACACATGATTGGTATATACTTTTTACATGGTTGGTTGCACTTGTTTATGGTATAGGTTGATTACAGATTGTTTGGTACAGGTTGGTGCATGGTTGATGCACTTGTTTATGGTACATGTTGATTACAGGTTGAGGTACAGGTTGATGCATGGTTCAGGTTTGTTGGTACATTTTTACAGTGGTATATCTCATAGTGATAGTGTGACAATGGTTCCATCATTCTACTTCTACTTCAAGGCAGTTGGACGAGGCAAGGACAGGTGGTTGTAGCCACCTTCTGGTAGTAGCCGGAGAACATAGGGGGTTGTAGCCTCCTTCTGGTTGTAGCCAGATAATTGGGGAGTTGGAGCTTCCCTCAAGTTGTAGCCTGAGAAACTAGGGGGTTGGAGCCTCCTTCCAATTGCAGTTGGAAAAAAAGGAAGTTGGTGCTTCCAATGAATGTAATTCTTCAAGACATATAAGATAAAACATTCCGTGGTTTTCTCCTGATTTGGGTTTCCACATAAAACGCTGGTGTACTGTGTATGTGTGTAATTGTTCATTTCTTATTTCTCATTATTGGATAATAATTCTACATTGATATAACACTTGGATTATTTGGAGAAAAAAGATTATAATTACGCTATTACCGATTCACCCCCCCTCTCAGTAATCCAATAGATAGGATACATTTATCATAAAAGTGCACTTGTGGTAAATGGGCCCAGGTGTAGTGCTTCCTTGATCATGATAAGGAATAATATGGACTCGAGGTTATTGAAGTTTTTTCCATGTGTAAGTTAGCATCAGGCTGACATTCACTCACATGTGTGTACTTGTGGTGAAATATCCTGGTGTGGTCTTTGTCCTAGTCAGGGTGATTTGACAAGAAATAATAAAGACTCAATATGCTATATGCTATTGCATGCAGACCCATAGTGAGCCTGGTCTTAGAGAGAGTTAATTGGCTCAGAGGGAGAGCCGCAGAAGGAGTTTCTCCTTGGTTCGGGTGGGAGAGAGACGTCTCTCAATACCGACATACACATTTCATGAGTCTAGGGTGAAGTTTGTATACTTCAAAGACAAGCTTGGCATGATGCAGAATGTCTCCCTCATTGAGAGGGAGTGTTGATGTTTGGAAAACATTGGGAAGGCATTCTCTTAGAATAATAATTAATAATATAATTATTGATTATTAAATATCATATATAATAAGTAAATGATAATAATAAATAGTTATTGATTATTCAAGGGACACATCCTTTCATGGATGGTCACCATATGTTCAATATATATGGAACACTCATCTTTGTAATAATATATCGATCATATCTCATATGAAGAAAAAAAACAACATATATATGGTGCCTTTGAACATGTCATACCATACCATCCATTAGTTCTATGAAATAACTTTTGATCCTCCTTCCACCAACTAGCCAAGATTTTTCTTACATCCTATTTGTCATAAAATTCTTCTAAGAAAACCCCCACACAGGCGCCTTTCATATCCTGAACTATGTGTCTCTTAGGATTAATATGTTTGATGATCCATTCAATTGCTTTGGTACAAAAAAAATAGGTTATTTGGCCACAACAAAATGTGGATGAGATCTTCAAATATTCATGAAAACCTTATCATCGATCTCCCTAACAATAGAGTCATTGTGGGGTATCATCTCTGGATATTATTCATTTTTAAATTTAAAAAACAATTTCTTCCATCCTAGTAAAAGAACTTGACCTCTGGTGCTTGGTTCAATATTTTTGTAGATCAAGCACAACAAAGGCTCTTAATGTACATGAATATAAACCACATGAACAACATCCTCCAATGGGTCTTCAACCATGGTAGACCTCTCCAGTGAATATTTCTATGTTTCTCTATTTTTTCCCTTAGGATACTTGGTAGTTGTCTCATAGGGGTTTCCATTGATGGCATATTTCCTTCATATAAACAAAATAGAGATGGTAATGGAATTTGAATCAATCGATTAAAAATATAATTTTCAAAAACTATTCTATGGAAATTCTTTCCAAATGGTTTAAAAATTTATAGACAACAATATAGAGATAAAAATTTCATAAATCAAACTACTATTGACTTATTCTGTTAAATTCTATAAGGAAATATTTAATATACAATTTCTGAATAACTTACCTATTATGGGAAAACAAAGAAATCAAAGAGTAAAATGGAGAACTAATAGGTGCACTTTCCCCAATGTATGACTCTACCTTTCATAGTGACACCTATAGATCTATCTCAATTTAACCACTAAAAAACTTGCAAGCAATGGAAAAAACAGTAACACTCAAATTCCCTAGAGTTCTGCTTAAATTTAGAATCAAAATTAGCAATCTGGTCAATTTTTTTTTGAATTTAATGGCCAACAACCTCGATCTAAATGGAAGGATGACATTTTTACTTTTCCTTTTACCCCATTAGTGATTGCTAAAAACTTTCTTGGTGGACTCCAAAACTTGTTTGATCAACAGGTAAAAAAATTGTTTATCGGTGAACTTCTATTTCTTCCATTCTATTGACACTTCAAGAATTTTGTTGCTATCATTGTTCCATCAGAAACTTATTGATCCTACGATGAACTTCAAAATGATTTTCTTATTATTTCTCTTTTTTGGCGACTTTGAAGATTTGTTTTCTTTCGACGCTTGCAAAAATTATCCATCAATGCACATATCAGTGAACACCAAATTTCCTTAACATTTCAGTGAACTTTACATTTTATTATCCAACACTCCTTAAAAAACTTGTTTTTCCACTTTCCCAAAAACATGTTCATCGTTTGGTGAACTTCAAAATACCTCATTCCCTACATTGATGACCTACAAAATGGTTTTTTTTAGCACTTAAGAGTTTTACTTCGTCAATACTATTTCTTTTCAATTCAAAATGTGGTTTTGGACTTAGGTTTTTTTATTTAAGGTTAAAGATGTTTATAAATTAAAAGAAATGCATGAAACTAATCAAAATGAATACCTTCTCGTGAAACCAAAGAAAAATGATACTCAAAATTTTTACAAATTTTAGGGTGTGTTGTATACTCAACAAGATGCAAGGATCCAAACAACCATAAAAACCATTGTGATATGATGACCACATTGAATATAAGTGTTGGGAGCTACATCGAGAGATGAATCCTAAGAACTATAAGATGGATGATAAGAAGAAGAACTTAATAGCCATGGATTCAAGAAACCAAACAGAGAGCAACTCAGATATAGATGAAAAGATTATCTACACTATAATGTAGAAGGAGGTGAACCTGAGTAGCCTTTATCACAAGGAAGAGAAGGAGATGCCTAAAATTTTCCATATTAATATCTAGGTGAAGAAGAAAAAAGTGGATTCCCTATTTGATGCTATTTCATAGGCCAACCTCATAGCAAAAGATATAGTTAGCAAGCTTGGATTGGATGTTCATGATCATCCTAACCCATATCCATTGGGATGGGTAAATAAGGATGCATAGCTCAAGATCACTAAATAATGTAAGATTGATTTTTTATAAGTGAAAACTATATTTATGAAGTGGAGGTAGATGTATTATCACTTGATGTGTGTGGTGTAGTGTTTGGAAGCCCCTACATGTGTACGAGGGATGAAATTTTCATGATGAGAGAAAACTAGTATCACTTTATTAAGGATGGAAATACTTTCATAATCAATGCACACAAAGGCAAATCCAAGATCTCTTTGTTAAGTGATAACCAAGCCAAAAAATTGATTAGTTCTAGTAGGAATTTTGTATTACATTTCTTAAGAGAGGATCAACTAGGTGATGAATTGGTAAACGTAAATGCATCTATGGAGCAATATGTTAAAGAGAAGAAACATCAATTGGATGAGTTTTTGCAAGTATACAGTGAAGTGCTTTAGGATCCTAAAGGGTTACCACTTAAGAGGGAAGTGGAGCACGAGATGCATTTGTTACATGACACCCTATTTCCAAATATTGGGTCGTACGGGCAATCCATCTTGGAAGCAAATGAAGTGAAGAAATAGTTGGAGTAGCTTTTAGAGAAGGGAGTAATTCAACCAACCACCTCACCTTGTGGGTCACCTATCATCATAGTACGCAAGAAGGATGAGACTTAGAAAATGTGTCTTAACTATAGAGCTTTGAATGAGATCACCCTCAAGAATCGACATCCTCTGCCCAAGATTAATGATTTGTTAGATCAGTTGCAACATGCCAACTCACCAAGTTGGATCTCAAATTGGGATACCACTAAGTATGAGTTAAATAAGAAGACACCAATACTAAGACTGCCTTCAAGACAAGGAAATGTCTATATGAATGGTTAGTAATGCCTTTTGGTTTATGTAATGTACGAGCTACATTTATGCATTTGATGAATGATACATTGCATCCCTTTCTAGACTCATTTGTGGTAATGTACATAGATAGTATATTGGTTTATATCTCTACTTGGAAATAGAATAACTCACATCTCATTTAGGTGTTAAATACTTTGAAAAAGAATAAACTATTGGATAATCTTAAGAAATGTGAGTTGGATCGATAATAGTTGGTGTATTTTGGGGTATGTGAATGGTGGAGGGGAACTCAAAATAAATGATGTGAGGATGGAGCCAACCTTAAGTGTCTAGTTCCTACCAATGTCATTGAATTTAGGATATTTATTGGGGAAAAGAAGTACCTACGAAAGTTTATAGCATCCTTTTCAGTTGTAGCTACTCCACTTCATGCCATAACAACCAGTGGGAGTTTGCATCAGGGGAAGAATCAATAGAAATATTTCAATGAGAAAAAATATAATATTAGTCGATCACCAATTCTTTCATTGCCTAATTTTTAGAATCCTTTAAAAGTGGATACAAATTCAAGTGGATATGCTATGGGAGCAGTCTTGATTCAAGGAGGTATGCCAATATGCTATCATTATGAAATTTTTTATCGTGGAGTCCTAAACTACCTTACATAGAATAAGGAACTCTACGCCCCAGTAAAAGGTATTAAGAAGTGAAAATTTTGTCTAATGGGAAATGAAACCATCATCCACACTCATCACCAACAACTATACTATTTTCAAGCTTAGAGTAAGCTTCAACGAACCATACACTACTAGTGGATTGTAATTTTGTAGTAGTTTCATCTAGTCATAAAATATAAGAAGGGAAACACTAATAAATTATAAAACATACTTTAGATTCCACCCACATACAATATTATAGCTTTAGGAACTCTTACACACATGGATAATTTTACCCATGATGAATACAAAGAGGCATACATAGAAGATAAGGACTTTAAATAAGTTTTTTAGCAACTACAAGGCCAAATTTTTGCAGAATAAGGTGATGGTAAGGTTGAATATCATCTCTAGGATGGGTTTCTCTACAGTATAAATGAGCTCTTTGTTCCTAAACATGAAATATTGCATCTTATTAGAGAGTCTCACACCTCCAAGGACATGACATTTTAGTGTTGGGAAGACAATTGTCAACTTATATAGGTATGCGTATTTTTCTAGACTGCAATAAGATATAGCTCGATTTATTAGAGGATGTATACTTTGTTGTATTATAAAGCCTAGTAATAGAAATCAAGGTTTATATCATCCCTTACCCATACACACTAGACACTGGGATAATATCTCCATGGATTTTTTGGGTGGTTTTCCAACAACCAGGAAGGGACATGACTATCTATTTGTGGTAGTTGACAGGTTTAGTAAGAGGTTGGTTCTTATGATTTTCCATTAAAGGACAATACATAACAAACATGTTCTTTGAAAATGTCTAGGTGGAATTTGGGAGACCAAGGAGAATCATCTTAAATAGGGATACTAGATTTGTTAGTTCCTTTTGGACTACACTTTGGGAGAATATAGACAACAAGTTGAAGAGATATACAAATTTCCATCCATAGACATATGTGAAGATAAAAGTAGTCAATAGGGAATTGTCTCATGTTTTGATCGGTTATAATTAGAAGCATCCAAATACCTAGGATGAAAATTTAATTTATATTCAACACTCTTATAATAGAGCGGTCCACACTTCTACAAGTAAGTCCCCTTTTGGAACTTTCTTTGGGTATTTTCCACCTTTTCCCTTGGATATTTTATATGGACAATAAGGAGGATTGATATAAGATATCATAGGAGACACATTGAAATAACAATTTTTTTTTGAAATAATTAGGAAAATATATTTGCAAGTACATGAGATATTGAAGAAGTCATGAGAAAAGTACAAGGCCCAACATGATTAGCAAAAAATGAGAAAACATTCAAGATGTGAGATAGATTTTGGCTGCATCTAAATTGTAAGAACCAACAAAGGGTGTTACCTCTACAAGATAATTTAAAAAAAATATTACATCAACAAGGCTAGAACTAAAAGCATAGAGCATAATGCATATAATCCAACAACTACACTAGATAAGGGCCTACCAAAATCCCACAAGGAACATGCAACTAAATCATCCATCCATAAAATAAACATTGCACAACTTAAATATTTAAACACAAAAATACTTGAACCTATAGCTTGTGGAAGGTTAAGGATAAGACAATTTTACTCTATCTCCCATAAAGCATAATATAAATAGAAATCCCATGAACTAGTCTTAAATAGATCCCCATGAACCAATCTTAAATAGATACCACAAACCCGTCTTTAATAGAAAGGGGGGAAACCACACCAAGAGTCAATTTTCCACCCAAACGATAAACCACCTTCACATGTTCTTCCCCCCAAGTAGGGATCAAGGCCAATGAGTTTAGGAGATCATAGTTCACAACAATTCTAAAGCATTCAACCCCATAACTGATATAGAAAAAATAAAACATGCTTACAATAGTTCATTTGAGTTGTAGTGGAGAGTATCCTAGAGTATCCTAGACTTGCATGAATATTACTACCACCTTCAACTAGTGATCGCAACGACACAACCGTGGCACCCCTCTTCTACCAAGGATATTACTACTACCTTCGACTTGTGATTCCAACCACAAAATAATGACATCCCACTCTACAAGGATCATACTGCCACCTTCATTTGATGATCCAAATCACACAATAGTGGCATCCTACTCTACAATGATATTACTACCACCTTCAATTGGTGATCACAATCATATAACAATGGCATCCTACAATTTTGACCCAAATAAAAAGAAAAAGGAGCCAAGAATACTTATATTTTGTACCTCTTCATGTTACAGGAACCCTCGCATCCCATTAATCCACCCAAACTTGGTTGGTACATACATATTTATTCCCAATCTGACACTTCCTCATGATCCAACCAACCCTATCAATGGGTAGGCAACTTCTTTTTATAATCCATCCTCACTAGTACATATGGCTCCAAAATGTGATGAAATATTTCAAAGTTTCTATAATTCGTGGAAAAATGCATTAAAATTTTGGCTTTCTTTTATTTATTTTTGGTTTGGCCCTGACGTTCATCGATATAGCGACAGATTCAAAAAACCATCTCTATATCCATGAATTTTCATCACTATATCGACACTTTTGAAACACGTGTGAACCACACATGCAATGCAATGAGTATTGACTTTTTTTGGGTCAACTCATTTATTTTTGTCTCTATATCGACGATAATCGATCTATAAATACATATCCTTTAGACAAATTTTGACAAATTTGCTATAGTTGTGACAATTTGGCTGGTGATTGTTTGAGACCTATTTTTTTCTATCACGTACTGGTTTAACATATCCAATTCTTGATCTACATAGCTCGTACTTTAGACTTGCAAGGTTAGTATTTTTATTTTCTCTCTCTTTTAATATAAATCTATGTTAAGAAATTTTAATTTCAATTTTTTTAACATGATTGTTTTAATCAATTTTTTTTTTTTGAAATTTAGCATTACTACATATATTTCATGTGATTGAACGTTGAGGTATATGAATTTTTGAATTATTATTTTTTTTAATATTTTTTTCAAAATTTAGCATTGTAACATATATTTCGTGTGATTTGACCTTGAAGTATATGAAATTTTAATTTTAATTTTTTTTCATTGTTTTAACAAAATTTATTTTTTTAAATATTTAATTGGTTCTTATTGGCAATTACCATGTCAAATCAATATACTATGAATGAAAATGCAAGGAGGCTTGCTTAGTTTAGAGAGGCATTGGAGGCGAAGGGCGATGGAAAATGTTATATCCCTTGCAATGATTGTAGGGGATTGCAAACAAAAAGAATTTTAATAACAACAAATGAAAAACATTGTAGGGAGAAGGGGCACGTTGAAGGGGGTTATGAATATCATCCCTTGGTAAGATATTATTCAAAATATAATTTATTCTTTGTAATAGTGATCATGTCATGTATTTGTCAATTTTTTTTATCGTTTTAATATATGTTCTATACACACTAATTTTAATACATTGTTTTTAAATATAAAGACAATTCCCCCAAAATGTCGACCTCCAGAGAGTTATTTGCCAAGTATTAGAAAAAATACTAGTTTACAAGGTGAGGAACATGGAGATCAGAATGTTGAAGATCGAGTTCTTAATGATGATATGGACAAAGATAACGTTATTGATACAAATCAAGAATATGAGATACATAGATTGATCCAAGACACATTTGCTCCAATGGATGAGGACAACTAGGATGATATTCATGATGTTGATCATCTACTCGAGAAGTCACAACAACCTCTTTATGAATGATCATCAACAAATCTTCTATCTATTATATTGTTGTTGGTGAAGTTGAAGGTTTTGAATGGTTTATCAAACACCTGTCTCACACAGATCCTAAGGTATGTAATGTATTATTTATGTCATGCTGACATGTACATAAAGGTTGATTATTTTTGTATATTGTTATTGTTAATTAATTTGTAAAGTAGGGATGTGATATTTATGATTAATATTGTTTACATTGACTTATTTTTTTGAATGGTGTATATTGTTAGGTGAAGTTCTATTACCATCGTCAAATATTTTACCACACACATATTGAGAAATATCTGTGATTATGAAAGAAATTGGAATGGAGTATCAAGATATTGATCAATGTCCTAATGATCATATCATATACTATGGAAAATATGCATCAGAAAATGAATGTCCACAATGTAAAATAAGTATATATCAAACGATCAAGCAACAAAAAAGGTTCCTTGCAAAGTTCTTCGTTATATTCCCATAATTCCATGTTTACAACAATTTTTCAAGTGCCAAAGTATAACATAGTTTATGGATTTCCATGCAAAGAACAAAAGTGAAGATGATGTTCTTCAAATTCCCGCAGATGGTTCTGCATGAAGAACATCGAAGAAAAATGACCATTTTTTAAAGAAGAACCTCATAATGTTAGACTTTCATTAGCAACTGATGGTGTCAATCCATTTGGAGAGCTTCGTTCTACTTACTCAGTGTGGCCCGTTTTTGTTATAAAAAATAAGCTTCCTCCTTGAATGTTGATAAAGAGAGAGCACATAATGTTGGTAATGATTGTTCCAGGTATTTAATTAACTTGAAAGTATGACATAATATTTCATTTCTTTGTTTCGTGCATGATAATTATATATTTTATATATAAGGAAGTATAAATAAATACAATTAATGTATGTTGAACCAATTAGGTAAGTACCAAGTTAAAGATATGAATGTATATATTGAGCCTCTTATCGATGAGCTGCTAAAGTTATGGGATGTCATCACTATGTATGACATCTCTAGACCAATGGGGCAAAAATGATTTCAATTCCATGGAATACTTGCATGGAATAATTCATGATGCTCCCAAGTCAACACATTTTTGTGGTATGTAACTTTTCGTTGCGCTTTAATATTATATAATTTTTTGAAAATATCATGCATTTTTTAAAATTGTAATCTTAATTTGCTACATTAATTCATATATATTTTAGGTCTTCAAACAAAGGGTAAATTTGCATGTCCAGGTTGTGGTCCTAGGATAAAATATTGTCATTCAAGAAGTTTAGGAAAGGAGGTGTTTGATGAGTATAGGCACTTTCTGCCTAAGAACAATAGTTATCGAACTACCGAGAAAGACAAATTCAATGGTAAATAAGAGAATGGAAAAAAAACCACGAAGAATGATACCTGATCTATGAAAGTTGGAATATAATAGAAATTGTCAAGGTATGCAAATTATTTATGTATCATATATATAAATCTTATGATTTTTTTTCCAGTGAATTTTGTTCAACGTGGTACCTAGATATATTGATTAATTAGTGTTAATGTGATTTCGTTTATGTTTCATGAATGTCGTTAAGGAACGAATGGGATTCCATGAGGAATGAAAAGTTACCCCATACAATTCAGTAGGTTTTCCTACTATGAGCACCTACAAATAATTCATTTGTTTGATACAATGCATATCGAGAAGAATATAACATAATTGTTATGGTAAATCTTAGATGGAAGGACTGACAAAGAAAGAATTGGAAAGATTTGTAGTGACATCCAGGAAGCTAATAACGCATTGAAAAGTGTGATTATTAATTCTAATGGTGATGGTCAAGAAAAAAATATTAGTCTTCCATGGTTATTGACAGAGCAACAAAGAAATGTTGTAAAAGAGGTCATTCAGAAAATTAGGTTTTTGACGGGGTTTTTGTCGAACATACAAAATATCTTAACGAAAAAAGGTGATTTTGGTGGGCTTAAAAAACATGACTGGAATTCATTCATTAAGGTAATTATTAGGTATATTAACATATTGGTATACATCTTTTTAGTAGTTTTTTTCTCTTATTTGGAAATAAATATTAATGATTTTCTTTTTGTTACAATATGTTCTACCTCTATCTCTCCCAGACAGCTTTGACAACAATGTAAAAAAATTTATACTTGATCTTAGCAAATACACGAGGTAAGTAATGCAATTTTATATGGAAAATGTTTCTTCAGTGCTTTGTAACATAACTTGTTACTTATTGACATATTTTGTTTTATTTGCAATTTTATATATGCCTTGATATTGTTCAAACCTGGTATTGTCTTGCATCATTTGTAGGTGGATTTCATCTAAAGAAATACACAAAGAAGATATAAGGTATTGGAAGAGAGAAATTCCCCGACTAATGTGTGAAATGCAGAAGTATCTACCTCCAACATTTTTCAATGCACAAGAACACTACCTCATACACCAAGTTGAGGAGATTGAATTATGTGGACCAATGCACACAAGGTTGATGTGGATGGAGGAGAGGAAATTGAAGTCATTGAAGGATTTTGTTAGACAAATATCACGTCTTGAGGGTTCTATGGTGGAGGGATATATGGTATATCAATGCATGGTGTAAATTAGTAGAAAATATTACATTTGGCATCTCGACTATATCAACAAATTTGAAGGGGAGGTCCTATTGGGGAAAGGTAGAATGAGGGCCGTGAAAAGTAATTAGATGTTGTAGATTTAATATATTATACATTTAATTTTTCAATTTTAATATTATCATACTCATTAATTTATTTTTATTCCATCAACTATATTGAACTTTTCGAATGATAACTAATTATTGACATTGAATTGTTATTTTTTCATATAGTTGGTTGAGAGTGGGATGCTCTACATTTACACATTGAAAAAAATATTGATTGGATGGAGTATTGGATAGAAAGATGTGAAGAATAATGTGGTAGGTTATCATGGGAAGGGGTCAGTAAGATGATTAAAACAATGTATCATTATCAACATGAATTTCCCGATCTTACGCAAAGGGAAATTGATTTAGCCTTTGGTTTAAAAGATAAAAGGGAAAGTATATTCACCCACATTTTTATAGTTATTTCCCATTATATCAATGTATTTGGTTTGTTTATTTTTTGAAATATATATTTACTAAGTCCATATTATATGACATTTATTAATTGACAATGCATTTTTTACTTGTTGTCCATGTTGCTATTGAAACACCACAAGGCTATGTGGTGTAATGGTCAGAAATTTCGTATCAAAAATTTGGATGATAAGATGAAAGCCTCAGATTGTGGGATAACTGCAATTTTTAAGGTCACTAATGTTTCGTCTAGAAGTGATAGGCATCTAGAAGAAACTGAAAAATAGTTACTATGTGTATTTGGAGGATATAATTCAATGTGATTTTAATTCCTTTAAAATAGTTTTGTTTGAGGTCAAATGGTATAGGCTATAGATGCATGAACGTGATCCTCAAAAAACTGTTATTGAGCATGCTAATAGATTTACCATGGTTAATACAAGGGCATTTGAATTGGGTACAAGGCCTTTTGTTCTTCCAAGTCAATGTGAGCAAATCTTTTACTCAGACGTACCATGTAAAGCAGGTTGGTCATATGTTATTAGATATGATCCAAGAGGAAGAACAGTAAAGTATAATCATGTAGAGGAAGAATATAATATTGAAGAAGAAGAAGATGATGCAGATCAGGAGACGGTGGCTGCAGATGTGTCAGATGAATAAGCCGAAGAAGTTGATCATCTGGAAATGTATCAGACAATGTTGATGCAGGGGCATCATCAGCAAAACACACATGGAGAGACAACTCAACGCCCTAACGCGCCTTTCGAATTATTGTTGAGATTATAAAAGATGGTGTTTCTTGCAAATATTTTTGAACATATGATTAAAGAAGATCAAAACGCTTGGAAGATGAATTGATCGCGTGAGATCTGGGAGTCTCAATATTAGACTTTAATGTAACAATGCTTAAGTGGTAGTTAGCTTTTACTTCGAGGAGATAGGTAGTCGGAGGGAACCCTAAGAGCCCTCTGGTATAAGTAGAGATGTTTTATGCCCAAATGAGGCTGCTGAACATGATGATAGCTACGAATTAGTTGAGTATTGTTGTTGTTGAAATTTAATTAGAAGTTGCTGAATGTTGATATAGCTCATGTAGGTTTAGGTGAATATAACAGAGAAATATTGACCCAAATGCATGTTTTTCTATTTCTTGTCTATCTGAGTAAATGATAGGCTTTCTATTTATATTCTATTCTCTGTTATTTTTCATTTTGATAAATTCATGAGTTATACTGTTGAATGTATGGATCAGTGAAATATTAGATAAGTTTCACTTGTTTGTTTTCATGAGCATATGCAAGGAGTGCATGTTGTCTGCAAGGAGTGCGTTGATAGAGTCTGTTTCGACTCAACCACTCAAAATATATAACTTGAAGATTTTATTTGCAAGGAGTGCAAAGTGTCCAAAAGGAGTGTGTTGACAGAATATTTTGACTCAGAAGCTCAGGAGGAGTAGTTCAAAAATTTGCTTGCAGAAGTGTGTGCGAAGATTTGTTGCAAGGCATGCACATATCCAAATTTCAACTAAGTGTCGAAGAAACCCTTCAAAGGGTCCAAATATCTAAGAAAGAACAAGTTCTAATAAGAGGCCGAAATAAATCCTTCAAGAAGGAGGAGTTTTTAAGAATTTTCAATTTGAGCGGTCAAGATCCGTTCTGGAGGAGCGAAGTCATTTTAGATCGTCAGATTCGAGAGAAGCTCCATGGTGGTTAACTATGAGTTCCTTTGGAAATTCACGATTCGTAGGATTTGGAGTGTAGAAGGGTGAAAACCGTCAAAGTATGAAATTATGAAGAGATCCCAACTATTGGCTGGAAGGCGAAGACGTGACAATGAATAAGAGGGTTCAGGAAGAACACCTTTAGAATATTGGCGCCAAGCAAAAATCCATTCTCATGAATCCACGATCATGAAGTGATCCTAACAATTGGCTATGTAGAGACACGTGGCAACAAATTATAAAATCCGAGAGATAGAAGTCCAAAGAAGTTGTGTGTGGAGTTGGTAAAGTATTCACAAAGTTGTGAAACCCAAAGTATAGTTGGACCATCGGATCCAGGTGGACATGTGACAAAGATCCATGAATTCAGAGGAAAGTGTTTAAAAAAAAACCAAAGATGGAGGCCATGATATTTACGAAGCTCGAAGTTACGAAGAGCTGACTCAAGGTCATCACCCATGGTCACATAGGAGAAAGAGTCTAGTGCGGGGCTAGCACTTGTAAGGTTGGTGTTGCCAAAAGCGCCAGAGAGCATGGTTGTGGGTAACCTGAACCTGCAGGTAACATCAAGGGGACCTATGTGTTAATCTTTCATGGTCCGTTGAAGGCCTAAAGAGCTAATACAACTCAGGTATTTGAAGATCCTTGACCAAGAGGTCGGGCAACCCCGAGAGGAGAGGAGGGGGGTTTGCATCAAGTGGTATCAGAGCCTAAAGATCTCAAGTGTACTCTGTGTAAGTGGAGAAAAGGCCAGCACAATGCCTCCTAGAAGACGTGTAGAGCCACATGTAGCAAATTGATCTATAGAAAGAGAAATGAGAGAACTTCGTGCAAGGTTGGATGATATGGATAAAACACAAAGGAGAGCACCTGATGTTGGAGACGTCAGTGATGCAGAAAGCGAAGAAATAGAGTTTGAAGAAGCTACAGGGGAAGATGCTGTCGAGGAACACTTGATGAGAGTGGTTGTCAAATTGGGAGCTAGAGCAAAGATAGACATCCCGATGTATGAAGGAAATCTAAATGCTTAATAATCGCTTGATTGGATACGAGCAATGGATAAATATTTCGACTATGAACATGTCGATGTGGAGAAGAAGGTGAGACTTGATGTCAACAGATTAAAAGGAAATGAAGCGCTATGGTGGGATGAATTGCAGGCTGAAAAACAAAGCAAAGGTAAGCAAAAGATTAAGAGTTGGGACATAATGGTAGCCAAGGCTAAGTTCATACCCAAAGACTATTAGATAAATTTGTTCAGGAAATTGTAGAACCTAAGACAGAAGGGAATGATAGTGAAAGAGTACATAGAGGATTTTTACAGGCTGAACATCAGGAATTGACAGAGGAAGAAAGATGATGAAAATTTTTCCAGGTATATAAACAACACGAGATATGAAATCTAGGATGAAATCAACATGATGACAGTGAGAACAGTGGAGGACACTTATCAGATTTCTCTGAAAGAAGAAGAGAAGTTGGCCAGGAAACAGAACCAACGAAGCAGAGGAAGAAGTCCAAATAGAGGTAAAGGAATTTCCCAGGACAAGGCACAGAAGCCCAAGGGTGAGACTGAAAAACCACATAGTCACTCATAAAGAGGAGGAAATTCCCGAGGGAGACAAAGTGGTGGAAGAAATTCTTTTCCTAGAGGAAGAGGAAAAGGAAGAGGAAAAGGAAGAGGAGGAGAGGTAAAGTGTTATGCCTATGGAAAGACATGACACATGTCTTGGGAATTCCCCAAGAGGAAGAAGGAAGGAGGTGAAGATCACATCTCAGAAGCGTAGAAGTTTAATGTTGAAGCAGAAGGTGTGGAAGATGGAAGATCCCTAATGTTGAAGAAGGTTCTCTTGAAACGAGAGCCAGAGGTTGAAAGGCCAGTCCAGTGGAACAATTTATTCAGGACTACTTACAAGACTAAAGATAGAGTATGTAAGGTGATAATTGACAGTGGGAGCACTGATAATTTAGTATCCATAGAAATGGTGGAGAAATTGGAGCTGGTGACAACTACACATCCGAAGCCATATAAAGTCTTGTGGTTGCATAAAGGAAACTAGGTAATGGTCACTAAAAAATGCCTAGTTGAATTTAAAATAGGAGGATATAGAGATGAGATTATGTGTGATGTGATTCCCATGGATGTATGTCATGTTTTGTGGGGGAGACCATGGTAGTTTGACAGGAATGTCATTCATGATGGGAGAAAAAATACTTATACTTTGGAGAAGACTGGTAGGAAACACATGTTGCTTCCAATAGAGGAGAAGAAAGAGTGAAGGAAGATGCCAACACAAGTATACTTCTAATGAGTGGGAAGGAACTCTTGAGTGAAGTTAAGAAGCAACAAGAGATGCAATTTGTTGTGGTGAGGAAACCCAGAGTCGTCCTTACAAGTACTTCTATGGATGATCTTCCTGAGGAAGTTTAGAAGCTTCTGGAGAACTTTGTTGACATAGTAGTGGATGAGTTTCCAAGCTCATTGCCACCTATCAGAAGTATCAACCATCACATTGATATAATACCAGGAGCAAGTCTGCCAAACAAAGTAGTGTACAAATTGACACCTCAAGAGAATGAGGAGGTAAAGAGACAAGTCCAGGATTTATTAGACAAGGGTTTGGTCAGAGAAAGATTGAGTCCATGCACAATACCAACTATTTTGAGTCTGAAAAAGGATGGAGGATGGAGAATGTGTACAAACTCAAGAGATATAAACAAGATCACCATCAAGTACATATTTCCTTTACCGAGGATGGATGACTTAATGGATTGCTTGAGTGAAGATTTTTTTTTTCAAAAACAGATTTGAAAAGTGGATATCACCAGATAAGGATGAGAGAAGGTGATGAGTGGAAAAAAACCTTCAATACAAATGAAGGGTTGTATGAGTGGCTTGTTATGCTATTTGGCTTGACAAATGACCCAAGTAATTTTATGAGATTGAAGAATGAGGTATTCAAATATTTCATTGGTAATTTTTTGATTGTATATCTGGATGATATATTGGTCTTCAATAAAACTAAAGAAGATAATTTGAGACATCTGACATTAGTGATGAGGAGACTGTAGCAGGAGAAACTATTGGTAAATCTGAAGAAGTCCTATTTTATGAAGAGATAACTCATTTATTTGGGTTTTATGATCTCTTCAAATGAATTGAAGATGGATACAGAAAAGGTGAAAGCAATCAAGGAATGTCCATCACCAAGAAGCATATTTGAAGTGAGAAGCTTCCATGGATTAACAAGTTTCTATAGGAAGTTCATTAGAAATTTTAGTGGAATTTGTACACCAATATTGGATATAGTAAAGAAGAGGCACTAGTATTTTAAGTGGACATAAGAGGCTGAGAAAAGTTTCAAGATATTGAAGGAGAAGATAACAGAACAACCAATTCTGGTCTTGCCAGATTTCAGGAAGACATTTCAAGTAAGGTGTGATGCTAGTGGAGTTGCAATTGGAGTAGTCTTGAGCCAAGATAATAAGGTTGTTTCATATTTCAGTGAGAAGATGAATGACACTAAGAAGAAGTACTCCACCTATGACAAAGAATTTTATGCAATAATTCAATGCTTGTAGAAATGGAGGCACTATCTTGTTTCGAAAGAATTTGTTTTGTATTGCGATAACTAGGATTTACAATTCATAACCATACAGGACAAGTTAAATCAAAGACATGGTAAGTGGATAGAGTTTATGAAAAAGTTCACCTTTGTCATTAAACATATTTCTGGTAATGCCAACAAAGTTGTTGATGCATTAAGCAGGAGATGTTTGATTTTATAGGAATTTCGAGTGAAGAACTTAGGGTTTGAACACCTTAAGGAGATGTATTGTGATGATCCAAATTTTAGAGAAGCATATGAAGCATGCACGAACCGTGTGATCAAAGACAAAATTCATTGGACAGAGTATATGATTCAAGATGGATTGTTGTTTAAAAGTTTCTAGTTGTGCATACCAAAGTGTTCAATGAGAGAAAATATGCCGAAGGGAAAACATAATGGAGGTCTAGTAGGACATTTCGGCCATGACAAAACATTTTCCCAGTTGAATAGTTCGTACTATTGGCTAGGCATGAGAGCAGAGGTGAAGAAGTTTGTAAACAAATGCAAGGTTTATCAGTATGCAAAGGGAAAGAAACAAAATACTGGATTGTACCATCCATTGCCTATTTCAGATAGACATTGGGATGCAATAAGCATGGATTTTGTGTTGGGATTTCCAAGAACCAAAAGGGGAAGCGATTCCATATTTGTTTTGGTGGATAGATTCTCAAAAATGGAACACTTTATCCCATGCCAGAAGACTAGTGATGCAACACACATTACATATTTGTTTTTCAAAGAAGTTGTGAGACTTCATGGGTTTCCCAAGGGTATTGTCTCAGATAGGGACACTAAATTTGTTGGTCATTTTTGGAGAACATTATGGAAGAAGCCGGGGATAGAACTATCTTTTAGTTCAACATATCACACTCAAATAGATGGACAGACTGAGGTGGTAAATCAAAGTTTAGGAGATTTGCTGAGGAGTTTGGTCATTGAACATCATATCTAGTGGGATCAAATTATATCACAAGCAGAGTTTGCATACAATGACTCAGTGAACAAAAGTATGGGAAATAGTCCATTCAAGATAGTGTACAGAATGAAACCAAGAGGAGTAGCATAATTGAGAGATATGGAGCATAGTGAATTCATCAGCGCTAGAGCATAAGACTTCGATGCAAAAATGCAGAAGCTTCATAATCATATTAAGGAACAATTTCAGAATAGTAGAAGAGAGTATAAATGAAGATTTGACCAACATAGGAGAGAAATTCAATTTGAAGTAAGAGATCAAGTTTTAGCACATCTCAGGAAGGAGAGGTTCCCAACAAGAACATATAACAAAATAAAGTTGAAGAAGATAGGACCATGCAAGATCCTAAAGAAATTTGGTGCCAATGCTTATGAGATAGAGCTTCCATAGGATGTGGGTATATCACCCATATTTAACATCTTAGACCCGTATCCTTACAGGGAAGATGACACAAAAGAATTAGAATATGAGAAAAAGATTCAGTGGGAGAAGCAGATGCCTGTAGTGGAAAATCCATAGATGAAGAAGCTCATTGATCATAGGATTAGTAAGAAGACCAGGAGAAATAATTATTTGGAGTATTTGGTAAAGTGGAAAGGACACCCAATAGAATATGCCAGTTGGGTAAATGAAGCTGATATCCAAAAGCATGGACAATCAGTGCAGGAACTCATGGACATGAGTCCATGAATTTTTATCCAGGAGAGTATGATGTAGGAGCATCATCAACAAAACACACGTGGAGAGAGAAATCAGTGCTCTAACACGCCTTTCAAATTATTGTCAAGATTCTAAAAGATGGCGTTTCCTGCAAGTCTTTTTGAACAGATGAATAAAGAAGATCAAAATGCTTGGAATTTAAAACGATCACGTGAGATCTGGGAGTTTCACTCTTAGAGCTTAATGTAAGGGTGCTTAAGTGGTAGTTAGCTTTTACTTCGAAGAGATAAGTAGTCAAAGGGAACCCTAAGAGCCCTCTGGTATAAGTAGAGATGTTGTATTCCCAAATGAGGCTGCTGAACATGGTGGTAGCTACGAATTAGTTGAGTATTGCTATTGTTGAAATTTAATTAGAAGTTCCTGAATGTTGATATAGCTCATGTAGGTTTAAGTGAATATAACAGAGAAATATTGACCCAAATCCATGTGTCGTTATTGCTTGTCTATCTGAGTAAATGGTAGGTTTTCTGTTTATACATCGTTCACTGTAATTTTGCGTTTTCATAAATGCATGAGTTATACTATTGAATGTATGAATCAGTGAAACATTAGATAAGTTTCACTTATTTCTCTTCACGAGCTTATGCAAGGAGTGCATGTTGTCCGCAAGGAGTGCGTTGACAGAGTCCATTTCAACTCAACCGCTTAGAATAGTTAACTTCAAGATTTTATTTGCAAGGAGTGCAAAGCATCCACAAGGCGTGCATTGAAAGAATCTTTTCACTCAAAAGATCAAGAGGAGTAGTTCAAGAAATTGCTCGCAGAAGTGTGTGCGAATATCTATTGCAAGGTGTGCATAGATCCAAATTTCGACTAAGTGTCGAAGAAACCCTTCAAAGGGTCCAACTCTCTAAGAAAGGACAAGTTCCAAGAAGAGGCCAGAAGAAATCCTGTAAGAAGGAGGAGTTTTTAAGAAATTTTCAAGTTGAGCGGTCAAGATTCATTCTGGAGGAGCGGAGTCATTTCAGATCGTTAGATATGAGAGAATCTGCATGATGGTTAATCGAGAGTAACAAAAATTTGCGATTCAGAGGATTTGGAGTGTAGAAGGGTGAAAAATGCCGAAGTCTGAAGCTGTGAAGAGATCCTAACTATTGGTTGGAAGGTGGAGATGCGACAACAGATAAGAGGGCTTGGGAAGAACAACTTTAAAATTGACACCAAGCAGATATCCTTCCTCGCGAATCCGCGAAGTCGTGAAGGGATAATAACCGTTGGCTATGCAAAGACACGTGGCAACAAATTAGAAAATATGGGAGATAGAAGTCCAAAGAAGTTGCGTGCGGATTTGGTGAAGTATTCACGAAGTCGCGAAACACAAAGTACAACTGGACCATCGGATCTAGGTGGACACGTGACAGAGATCCGCGGATTCGGAGGAAAGTGTTTCAGAAAGAACTGAAGATGGAGGTCACGATATTTCCGAAGCCTGAATTTACGGAGAGATGACTCACGGTCACAACCCGTGGTCACATAGGAGAAAGTATCTAGCGTGGGGCTAGCGCTCGTAACGGTGGTTTTTCCAAAAGCACCAGAGAGCAGGGTTGCGGGTAATATGAACCTACAGGTAACATAAAGGGGACTTGTGTGTTAATCGTTCAGGGTCTGTTGAAGGCCCTAAGAGATAATACAACTCAGGTAGTTGAGGATCCTTAACCAGGAGGTCGCATAGCCCCGAGAGGGGAGGAGGGGGGTTTGCGTCAAATGTTCTCATTGATGATATCAATGATGATAGAGAAAATTACGTTGATGATGATGTTGATATGAATGATCCTTTCAACATTATCGATTCTGAACTAGATCATGATACATATGCTGATTTGGATGAAGAAGAAGATGAATTATGTTTAAATGGTGAAATGTATGAGGTAAGTGATTATATGTTTTCTATGATTTATTCTATTAATTTTATATTTAGTGTCTGATTTATTGTTTTTTAAGTGTTTACTTATACATGTTAATTACATTTTTTTAAGTTTTATTCCATTTTTTTTTATGTAGTGTGATACATATTCTTTATTACGTCAAATTAGGTATGGGTGAATTGAGAGTGATGTGAATGGGGGGTGGCATAATTAGAGCTTCCACCTTCACATGGTTTCCCCTATTCAGTAGAGAATTAATTATTCTCGAAACCAAGAGAAGCTTGTTCAGGTTTATTATATGCCAATTTGAGAAATTATATGTGAAGGTGAGGTAATGAGCATGTTCAAAAAAATGGAAATATGGTTCCTAAACACAAAATCTACACACATAGAAACAAGAACAAACCATGAAAGAAGTCATGAAAATTGTCCTTGTCGTCGGATATTACCTTCCAATTTGTGCTTGTATGGACTAAAATTTGACTTGCTGAGACAACACACATGCATTGACGGTATGGGAGGGTTTTCAGAATCAAACACGAGTCAAAAAAAAATTCGACAATCAAATATTCTTTGTTTATTCTATCAAAATCCAAAAATAAGGAAGGCCTTCTCATGTACTTGACCCTGCTTATAACTGACATGTCAATGGGGCCAACGTTGAATTCTTTTAAATTTATGGTTGTATAGACTGAAATTTGACATGGTTATAATAGATGCATACATTGATGGTATGGGAGGGTTTCCAAACTCAAACATGACTCACACAAATAATTCGACAATCAAACAACAAGCCTATAGAATAATTAATGTGAATGGGGCCAATGTTGAAAATTTTCCAATTTGTGTTTGTATGGACTGAAATTTGGCATGGTTAGATTAGATGCATGCATTGATGGTATGGGAGGGTTTTTGGACTCAAACATGACTCACACAAACAATTCAACAATCAAACAACAAGCCTATAGAACAATTAATTTGAATGGGGCTAATGTTGATTTTTTTTTTAATTTGTGCTTTTATGGACTGAAATTTGACATTCTAGGAAAACACACATGCATTGATGGTATGGGAGGGTTTTTGGACTCAAACATGACTCAAACAAACAATTCAAAAATAAAATTTTATTTGGTTATTCTATCAAAAGCCAAAAATAAGGTGCCCCTACTCATGTACTTGACCCCACTTATAACTGACATGTGAATGGGGCCAACGTTGAAGTTTTTTCAATTTGTGCTTGTATGGTGTTAGTGTCCATTAATGTGCAAATAAGGTCAGAGTCTAGTCAATTATGTGTGTTAGGGTTTTAGAGACATGCCCTGGTATTTTAAAGAACAAGACCTGTCTAGTCTCAATGTGAATGTATATGTCTTCATGAAATTATTTATTAAAGCTCAATCATTGGTAAAGTTTAGTTATAGACTAAGCCTTGTAGTCACATGTGTGAGTCTTTGGTCATTTGAGAAAATCAATTTAAAGTCATATTTTCATATTCAAGAGGTCTGAGGGGTCACATCATGCTATAATAGAATGAGTGGTTATGAGTAAGGTTTAGTCATAAGCATGCCATTTGATCACATGTCCATAAAGTTCCTTTCTATCATTCTAGGGTTGAATCATGTCATATGGGTCATCAAAATAGTTTATTGGTTTGATATGCCATGTATTAGGATCATTGTAACATCCCCAGCCACCAACAGGTCGTTTAACATCACTTCCTGGACGTCTCTCCTTCCTCTGATACCAATTCATGACATCCATGGCCTTAAACAACAGGCTGGGCCATGCCACCGAATAAATTTCATGCTCTGTTACCATATATATTCATACATATATCTATATAATGAAAATTAAACAACTATAGCATTCCGTTCATGCCACTATTCATGCGGAAATAACATCAAAACATACATGCATTATACACAGACAAATATAACAACATTATAACTTGATTTCAAGATACACATCATACATAGAACAAAGATTTGGTAGTTATATTTTAATAGATGAACATCAACTATGTGCATACCTCCCACGGATCTCCCAACGTTAGACCACACTTCTCATCACACTCAGCAGTGGGTCACCCTCGAGCTAGAACTAAACTCCACTGGGCAAGGGATTCCTAGGCTTGGGAAGGACAACAGGAGTCACATAGATCAACATGTAGGATTCTTTCCTAGGATCCAACTCACACTACAAGATACAACCTCTCATTCCCCACATGCCTTCCCCACCCTAGGAACTGTTCCCCTTCTCTACTCAATAGTCCTTCGGCTACCCCACTTCCCTTCCAGGGCTTCAACTACAGGCCAACCATGAATTATCAGAGAACTATAACTGTCGTTGGGCTCCCTATGGGAAAATATTTTCCCCAACAACCTCTCTCACCTGGATAGAGTTGTTTATAGGTCTGAAAACCTACTTATTCAGTCCATGGGCCTAACAACCCGCCTCTTCAAACCCATAGGCCTGAAAACCTGCTTCTTCAGTCCAGGTCCTAAGTCATTTCAAGTAAGGGTGATGAAAACAACAAGCTCGGTATAGAACAGATGATGACAACAAGACATGCTCAACCAAGGAACTAAGTGTCCAGAAACAAAAAACCGTTAAGGCACGGTACACATCATGCAAGGTACAAGTGCACTGTGCTTCATAGGAAAAGTACAGGATAGCTCAAATCACCTGCAGGTTCTAGAAGTGAATGAATGAGACAAAGGGCGACGATGAAGGAAATGGCTCAGTGTGTGAATCAATGGGTGAATCACGAAATATGGCAGACCTCTAAAGAATGGCGACAATCCCATAATAGTGAGGGAACCCTCAAACAAGCTGACTTTCCTAGCTATAAACTGTATGCACCCAAGTTGACACATGCCCTCCTGAAGCTGCATGAGCTCCACTTAACACTCATTCCCTTTCCACAGGAACTTAGGACAACACCGATTATGTCCAACCTTATCCTTTAGGAAATAATAATATAATATTATTCCTTTAGAGGTAATCCCTTTAGCTTAGCCCCTATTCCTAGACACTTAGCCCCTTCCCTTACCCTACCTAGTGGAGCTTAGTCCCCCATAACTCTTTCTTCGTGGCCGATCCACACACAAAGATGTATTTTTATTAATGATATGAGTGTTTACATATACAAAAATAGGCTCACTTCCCTTAAGAATCTAGGCTCTCTGACTTAATAAACATATAAGTCTTCCGTCTTATAAACACTTGGCTCACCAGCCTATAAATATAATCAAAATTCAGCAGGGGCTCGACCTTGGGGTGTTACAATTCCCTCTCCCTATTTTTTCACTGTCCTCAATGCAACTTATTTACACAACAACAACACGATTCCCAAAATCTTCAAAAATATGTGGGTACTTTGCCCGCATAACATCTTCATTCTCCCATGTTGCGTCCTTAGGGTCGTACCAGGTCCACTGGACTTTTACAAGCCCCATGATTTGATTCCGGAGCTGCTTGATTTTTTGATTCAGTATGCACACCAGATGCACCTGAAAAGCACTTTATTTCTCCACCTGAATCATATTCCAATCAATAACATGATTAGCATCAGGTATATATTTCTTAAGAAATGACATATGAAATAAATTATATATAGACATAGATGCAGGCAATGCAGGCATGCAAGATAGTGGAACAATCCTCTCTAGTATTTCAAATGGCCCACAATATCTGACTGCCAACTTGGAACCGTTTCCCAGCTTTAGGGAACTTTTGTTGGCTCTCACCTTCAAGAAAACACGATCCCCTACTTTAAACTCCTTGTGAGTTCTGTTCTTATCAACATAGATTTTCTTCCTGTCTTGGGAAACCTTCAAATTTTGTTTAATATTCAACATTTTCTCTTCCATTTCCTTGAGCAACTATGGCCTAACCACTTCCCTAACAACTGGGTTGTCCCATCTTACTCGAGTGTTGCACCTTCTGCCTTAAAGTGTTTCAAACAAGCTCATCTTCAATGATGCTTGATACCCATTGTTGTAGTCAAATTATACCAAGTGTAGATAGTCTTCCCATTTATATAGTTTGTCTATCAAATACATCCTTAACATATCCTCTATCACCTATTTCATCCTTTCTATTTTCCCATTCGACTCAGGATGATATGTTGTGCTGAAGCTAAAATTTGTTCCGAACCCTTTGAATAACCCCTTCCAAAACTTTGAGGTAAAATTTGGGTCTCTGTCAGACACAATTGTATTGGATATCCCATGCAAGTGTGATACTTACCTCATATAAACATCAACAACTTTGGTTGCCTTATGAGTAACCTTCATAGGAATAAAATGGGCAGCTTTAGTAAGCTTGTCCATCACCACCATGATTGCATCATGTTGCTTTCTTATTTTGGGCAATCCTGTGATGAAATCCATTGTTACAGCTTCCCACTTCCACTCCGAATGGGTAATGGTTGCAGTAAACCAGTTGGGTGTCTATGCTCAACCTTTACCTTTTGACATTCCAAACATTTGGCAATAAAATTAGCAATATCCCTCTTTATGCCTAGCCAATAATATTGGCTCTTGACTGCTAGAATTGTTTTATGATATCTTGGGTGACCTGCATAAGGTACATTGTGCATTTATTTTAAAATCACACTCCTCAATTTAGGAGAATTGGGTACATAAAATCTGTTTATGTACAATAGAATTCCTTCAGTTCCCAATTCATAATCCTCAACTTTCTTTTGCACTTTACCTTGTTGCAATTTTGTTGCCAATTTCATGTACTGCAAATCTGATTTTGCAGCCTCCACAATTATATCTTTCAAATCTGATTGGTACATGCTAATGGATGTAGCATGCAAATCATGCACTCTTCTGTTGAGTGCATCAACCACTTTGTTCTCTTTCCCCTTGATATGCTTTATATCAAAGCCATATTCACAGAGGAATTCTAACCATCTTCTTTGTCTATCATTAAAAGTAGGTTGATCAAACAAATACTTCAGACCGTTATGGTCTATCCTCAGCTCAAATCTCTTTCCCATGATGTACTGCCTCCACTTCTTCAAAGCGTGCACTATGGTTTACAACTCCAAATCATGAGTGGCATAGAGCCTTTCACGCTCTTTCAATTTTCTAGACTTGAAACATATTACAAATCCGTTATGACTAAGGACTCCTCTAGTCCTTCTTTGCACGCATCTATGCAAACCACAAAATATTCATTTGGATCAACAATATTCAGAATTGGAGCAATGGTTAACAATTGCTTCAATTGCTGGAATCTCTTTTCACATTCTTTTGTCCATTGAAAATTTTTCCCCTTCCTTTGCAAGGAAGTGATGGGGTGAGCTATTCTTGAAAACCCTGCAATGAACCTTCTGTAGTAGCTAGCTAAACCCATGAAGGATCTGATTTCTGTTACATTTTTAGGTTTTGTCCACCATTTAATGGCCTCAATATTTTTGGGGTCCACTGCTATTGCTTCTTTATATATGATATGCCCCAAACAATGAATTATATTTTGATAAAATGATCACTTGCTCAATTTTGCATACAATTGATGCTCTCTTAGCACTTGTGACACCATCCCCAAATGATTCTCATTCTCTTCTTCTGACTTGGAATATACAAGGATGCCATCCAGAAAAACAATGACAAACTTGTCTAAATATTCCTGGAAAACATCATTCATTAAGCACATGAAAACAACTGGTGCATTTGATAACCCAAATGGAACCATTGTGAACTCATAATGACCATACCTTTTCCTGAAGGCGGTATTCCTATTGTATTCCTCTTTAATCCTTACCTGATGATATCTTGACCTGAGATCTATCTTTGAAAGTATTCTAGCATCTTTCAACTAATCGAGGAGATTATCAATCCTTGGCAAAGGATACTTGTTCTTTATAGTCACTTTGTTCAACTATCTGAAATCAATGCATAATCTTAATGTCCCATATTTATTCTTCACGAGCAAGACTGGGGCACCCCTTACACGTCAAAATTCCTCACTTCTATAATGTCTCATTTTCATTATCGCAAGTGTCGCACTTTTGTTGCAAGTGTCACAAAATTCATATTTTCATCTTGCATGTGTCACATTGTGAACAACATCATAAGAACACTTGGGACATCCTTTAAGGATTGTTAGAAGAGGAAAACATGTCATTTGTTAAGATTACAAACTTTTACGTTGAAGAATAATCATCTTAAAAGTATTTTTGGAGATCAACGCTCCCCTGCCCACTTACATGGAGTGTTAGCGCTCTGTGGCCAACTTTGAGGGAGTGCCAATATGTTGAGAGAATCTTGGGGAAGAATCCCCCTTATCTCTAAGGACAACTAAGAAGCATCCGAGTCAGTTTGGCTTGAATCCAAGTTAAAGGTTGGATCTAAGGGAAATCCTACAACTGATGGAGTCATATCCTCAATTTATCCCAAGAATAATTAAGGTGGTTGAGCCTCTCAAAGCCTATATAAGGAGGCATTCTCATGGTGAAAGGGGGGAGAATATCACTGAAAATTATTGTCATTCCGATCATGGATCTTTTGAGCAAGGGTTTGGACAAGGAGGATTTGGTGAGGCTGTTGCATCTGCATCTATAGATTGTAAGCACCTTCTTATGTTCTAATTAATATATATGCTTGGCTTGTTTCCTTTAAGTTTTGTGTATATTTGCATGGGCTTGTCTCTTCTTGATAAATCTAGTTTAAACCAATCTTGGTAGAATAGGAAGCAAGCATTGTCTTTGTTGTCTATTGAATTGAAGAATTCATTAAAGGGCTTGAAGATCAAGTTCAACCTGGA
Source organism: Picea engelmannii (assembly GCA_009831015.1). Lineage (NCBI taxonomy): Eukaryota > Viridiplantae > Streptophyta > Pinopsida > Pinales > Pinaceae > Picea > Picea engelmannii. Next base: position 802,794 of record ML783608.1, on the reverse strand, counting down.
CCAAGCAAGGACAAACTTCAGAAAAAGGTACTCATGATTTCTTCCTCTTTTCCTTTGACTAGTTTAGCTACATTTAAAGGAATGTCAGTGTTCCATGTTAGCATTTTTCTGTCTTGGTCATAGGGGTCTAAGATCTAAGAGGACATTCACCTATCCGTAGGGGAATTTTCCTACAACAAAAATTGGTGACTCCACTGGGGATCAAAGTTTTCAGTTTTGGTTTCTTTCCTTGGTTTTGTCTTAGCCTTTTCTCATCTTCAGATCCTACCCACTATATTTTTCCTCTTTTTTACATGTGTTGTCAGTCATGACATCATCTTACACATGCTAATGATCAAGCCTTCCTGATTTTTTGTTTTCTGGGTTGATACTTTTTTATTCTCATAAAAAAATGCCCCTCTTCCCTTACAACCAGAGCGTTGATTTTAGTGTCGAAACTCCCCTGCAGTGATTTAGGGAGCATTGTAGCGCTCTGGTTCTTATACAATCAGAGTGACGATTTTTCCCTTTCTTGGAAAATTGTTGGATATATGTGCTGGGTGTGATTTTTTGGTTTTCCCTCCTACTCAGGACTTTTTCTATCAGTTTGTGTCTTCTACAAAACTTGCAACCTACTTCTTTCTAAGTTTTTTTTTTTTTTTTTTTGGTTCTTTGTTTGGATTTTAAAGATATTTCCTTGTTGTGAAATCACTCTTCCTCTTCAAAATTTTGAGTTCATTTTCGACACTTTCTCGTTCATATGACCGGTTGAAAGTTGCCACAAGGAAGTCCAGAGATCTTTGTACTGTTCCATTTGGTCTTTGATTTGTATCTTTCCAAGAAAATTTTCTTGTTTGAGTTTTGGTTTTCTTTTTAAAAAGTTTAGATTTGTTTTTTCTTCTTGTTTGATCGCTGTGAGAGTATTCTTTTTGTTTATATGATACTTGCTTCCAATTGTCTAAAACTGCAAATAGTGAAATTTGGTTGGCATAAGAAGCTTCGAATCAAATCAATTAAGGTTCATATTTAAAACAAAGATACATCTTTTCATCATTGGATTTTGGATATTAGAATCAATTTCTGAATAGTTTAGCATTGAATTGGATTCTTGTTGAAAGTAATTGGATGAAATTTTCTGCATTTTTGTGTTTGATAGTGAAAGAAAGAAAATTCTTCTCCTTCCCATAAATACAAGTTCATTTAAAGAAAAAAATGCTTATCATTTTTCTTATGCTTCTTCGGGATTCGAGTCATAATATCATCAGTTTCACTCTCATTGACCTCTGAGTAAATAACAACCACTAAAATCAATGCTAATTAAAATTGATCTAGAAACTTTTTATTTTTAGATTCTTCCACCAACATTAGACTAGGATTATCACTTTGGATTAGGCTGTGAGTACAACTCTCCAAATAATTCAAAACACACTTAGAATCTTGCGATAGGGAGAGAAAATCCAACTTTCATATAATCATATATGGGATCCCCCTCTCACACAGGGGTTACGCAAGAGGTCGCATTCAAGAGAGCCACAAAGATTATCCCTCTGCGGTTTAACCGTTCGTAGTAGTAAGATTGTATATTCGGGGTTCTTCTTGAGGTCCAACTGTCTTCATTTTTTATCCGTGCTTCGTGAATTCTGAATCCGTTCGAGGTCCTCTGTAGTTCTACTGGTCTACTTGTCCTCAGTTCTCTTGAAGGATTTCAGACTTGTTATCTTTCCCATACATTCGAACTGGACTGTCGACTGTACCTTCCCAAAGGCTGAATGTGAGTTGGTGTATTTAGTAGCCATAATATTTAGGGTCTTTACATAAGGTGACGGTGAAGGGAAGTCTTCACTATACCTAGAACAGATGGTGGTCAAACTCACTCGGGCTCTTTGGAGGGTAAATCCACGATTACTGTGTGGAATATTGCACCAAGGCATAATTTCGTTAAGCATTTCTCCATCATAACTGTTCCAACCGCTCATATCCTATCCCCTTCTCAATTTGATCACACGATGTTGGATTTCATCACCAACTAGTACGGTCATTGAGAGAAGGTTTGTTTGCTTGTTGGTTCTTCTAGATTTTTCAGCATGTGTTGTTGTTTTAATAATTTTTCAAGATTGAGCCTGTAGAGGATACAAGTCTTCGTAGATCACGTAGGATGAAAGGGTTTCCTTTGGAAGAAGGTTATGAAACCTTACTTCCTAATTCACCAGAAGACATCTACCGTGAAGAGGTAGAAAATTGCTCTGACGCTAGGAGTGTTGCTACTCCTTTGTTAGAAAATTAGGAAAGAGCCTTGGTTATGGTTGAGGATCTCAATCCTCATACTAAACCTGTGTCAAAAGCCCCTATTGAACCACTCTTGGTTTGATTGGACTCGTTCGATAATATTATAGAAGAAGAAGTCCCTTGTTTACCATTGATACCAATTACCGAGACATATATGGGATCCACATAACTAGTTTTTAATGATGAGTTTAGGACCCCCGTTTGTGTAGTAGATACACATCAAAAACCTACTTGTTCCATATGGAGGACTCCATCGGGACGTGATATTTATGAGAATTTTGAATTTATTCGACAACCTCTCAATCCTCATGACCCTCTTTCCGCTGAGGCAAGACCATTTGGCCAGACTATTGATCGTTCCATCGAATAGGTCGGTGATCCTGCTATTACATTAGCAAAATTCCACCTCAATATTGGAGTCGTCACTTCTCATCATACAGAAGGTACTTCAACCGTTACTCCCACCGTTACACCTTTTCAAACTACATCTCTTCATGTTCCACATGATCCTGTTGGAACACCTTTACAACAGAGAATGCAGACCCTTGCCAGACATACACAACCAACTGTGGGACATATCCCAACTGGGGGGCAACCACCATATAGTGGACATATCACTCCCAGGGGAAAACCATACTTTAGCGGGCCTAACCCTCTTGGGGGAAAACCACCTTTACATGTTCCTTCCAAAGGAAAACCCCCCTTTATCGGTCAAACCACAGTTGTAAATCATCCTATGGAAGGGGGGAAACCCTCTTTTTCCAGAATCCCTTCACGATCCTGGGGAGTACCTCAAGGATTTACATTTAATCAACCTTTCCATGGGGGGAAATCATACCATAACCCACAAGAAGGAGTATCAAATTGTGTTCCTTCCGAATTTTATTTTGGACAACCTTATCCGGGTGTCCCAAATCCCACTTGGGGTCCTCAAGGACAACAACCTTATCCTCCCCAAGGGTATAATGTTTATCCTCCCCAAAGGGATAATGTTTACCCTCCTCAGGGACAAACTGTTTACCCTCCTCAAGGGAAAAATATTTATCCCCCACAACCAAATCAACCGACTTATACTCCTTAGAATCAACCTAGTTTCACCTCGCTCATGAAGGTTCCTCAACAACCATCAAATCCTACCTATACTTTTCAACAACAACCATATATGGGAGGGCCTACTGGATACAATTATCCACCTCAATCAGTTTATGGCCCCACTGGTGTCCCTATGCCACACCAGTATCACCCTCAGGTTAACCGACAATTACCTTTCCTTGCTACTCTGGATCTACCAGACTTGTTAGGTTTGACAAATGATCCCATATTGAATTTTCATTTTTGGCCAGTAGTTGATGATAAATTACCTGCTGACATCCCCAAATTTGATGGTAAACCTAGAGAAGACCCAAACAACCATGTAATGACATCCAATTTATGATGTTCATCAAACTCATTGATGGATGATTCTATACGTTTGTGTCTCTTCCAACGCACACTCATGGGATCTGCAACCAAATGGTACATTGAACTTCAACATTGTTCCTTTCAATATTTTAACTCCCTCGCTATGTCTTTTCTCACGCATTTTCAATTACCCATCCGTTACGAGATGTGTACTGAACTTATAACCTCCCTTCATAAAACAAACTCCATGCATATCTCTGATCAGATTCATGCATGGAGACGATGACGAAGGTTGATTAAAGAAACAATTCCTGACCAACTATTGGAAGAATGGTTTACAAAATATATATTTACCCCCAATTTCTTGTGATGTCACCATGGGTGGTGTAGTCATTGAGGAAGAATCCATTTCCCGAGATCAATACTTAGATTTGGTTTACTCCCAATATGGTACTTTGTATTAGTTGATTCCAAATGTTACCCATACTCCTACCGATCCATCCAAACATTCTTCCATGGCACATGCAGATGGAGTTATCGGTACCGTCAAAACCCATTCTACATCACAGTCGACCAGATGTTATCGGACTAATCGGTAGGTGCAGACACTAACAGATCTCCCTAGATCCACCTGGATCTAGAATAAAATAGGACAAGACATGACTCTTTCCCTAAGTTATAACCATTGAATTAGCTAGTAGGGAGGAACAAGTGACATACCTTTGTATCGATTCCTAGGGTATTTGTTGCTCCCGCTTCACTCCGACGCTCTCGTGAGGGCAAGACCAAGAAAACACAAACCAACCAAAGTGAAGATAGCAAAATATATTCAATCGTCAACTTATGTGTATGATCAAGGAATTACACAATAAAGTAATAATGACTTTATGGGAAAAGGACATGCCGCTGTATCATATTAATCGAAAGCAGAAGATACAACCTGATCGCCTTGATGTCACAAGCTTCCTTTCGGTGGCTCTTGGTTCCAACACACACACTTGCTTGATCCTTGTATGAAGAATATCCAATTCCTCTTGATAGACTTGCTAGAGTCTCCAAGCTCCTGTTCAAGCTAGGTCCTTCACACAATTCCTTCACCAATTCTCCAATTAATCTTGCTTAACCTTTTCCATGAGAATCCCATCAATATATAGGAAAGGATGAGATGGTTACTTGGATGAGAATAATCCCACCAAATCAGGGAAACCAGTAAAATGATAACCATTCGAATGCCAACCCATTCTCTATAAGATTCCCTTCTAGAACCATCGAGACTTCATCTTTTTCCAAGCTTGAGAACAAGTTCTCACCCTATTTATGTAGCACAGTGAGAGAAGTTTGCACCCTAGCTGAAGGCAGCCTGCGAGAATGGGTCATTCTCGCACCCTAGGATATAAGCAACCTGCGAACTCTCTTCAAAAATATGTTTTCTGGGAAGAGATGGATGTCACTTTTCTCAGGAGAAAGTTATTATTAAGAGCCCGAGTACACCATCATCAATACACCATCAAGATGACCAAAATCATGGGTAACATAATTCCCCCCAAAGTATGAGACCAGAATCAGTGACAACCGAAATACTTTGTAAACTGCGTGTGTGTGTCAGAAACCAGGAGTGCACCTAATCGGAAACCTGCGAACAACCAAGCATCTACAGAATATCATACTAGTTCTGAGGTAGGCATTCCCATACTCAGATCATAGATGGATGACATTATAGGCATAGGTCATGGCCGCCAATCATACACTGTGGATCCATGCCATCAAAATATAGCATAGCCACCAGGAATACACTGTGGATCTATGCAAGAAAATTCAAACTGAGACGACATAGCCACGAGACATACAAAGTGGATCTATGTGTCACAGATTATACATATTCCATCACAACCTAGACAAAGAGATGATATCCAGGGTCTTCAATCCCGTTGCCCAAAAGTATGAATCTAACCATGTGATTAAATGTGTTGAAGTCGAACATGGTAGAAACCACTTGATTACTGGTCATTGATGAGACCGTTAACAAGTGCGAGGGAAATCACCATTAATGTCAATGACTCCCAAGGTACACTAGTACAATCCATCGAATGTGAATGAATGAGTTGAGGTCGAACATCCAACAGAATCTTTCGATCAGGGGTCAATGATGTAAACCCACTGTCAAAAGTGAGGAAACATGTCATTGAGGCATGCAGGTTCCAAGGTACCAAAGAATTTCTAAGTATTGTTTCCGGATAATGAGCTGAAGTTGACAGAACAAAACTCGTCACGGGAGGGCCTTGATGTATCCCCCATCAATGACACGAAATGAGTAACATATTTTGAAGGTGAAACAGAGTATGATGTAAGTTGGACTGGACATAGGGAAGGCTGACACAAAGAGAATGGACAACTGCAGATGGCCAACTCAATAAAGGTTTCAGGCGAACTTCTCTTGAACATATGAATGACACGACCAATGATTTGGCA
>ML783608.1:767595-783889 GCA_009831015.1 Picea engelmannii | reverse complement strand
CTTCGGAGTATGTTTAACGAACCCTAGGAAGGAATGGTTCAGTCCCATGACAGGTCTGTCGATGTTTGTTTAACGAGTCCAAAGATAGAAAACTCGAAGGTTTTTCATGATTATAGAGTCTGGAAAAACACTTAAAAGAGAACACTCTCAGTTCCTTTTTCGTAAAATAATATGATGAGATCGAAAAAGAGATAAATTATCGCCCAAAAGACGCGTTCTTCAAATACTTTAATGAGCGTGAAAATAGAAAGGTCTCTCGACAATCTTTTCATGTTTAGAGAGTCTGAAAAGAGCTTAAAGAGGACTCTAAGGGGGTTCCTTTTTCGTATAACCTTGTTGAGCCCGAAAAAGTGATAAAAGTGTGCTCGATCGCATTATCATGTATTTTAGAGCGTGAGAACGGACAAAGACCAAGCTCGAGGTTTTGTACAAAAACCATAAAAAACAATCAAAACATACGAAGAAGAAGAAAAAATATCCACATCCCTGTGCATGAACATCGAAGTCATTACGCCTGCAAAAGTTGTACTCAAAAGGGCATTAGGCATTAGGTTTTAATAAATAAACAATTATAAAATCCAATAACAAATGGTAAAAATAAATATAAAGGGGTAAAAGTTCTTTTTACCATAACCATTTTAACTTTACCAATATTTGAGCCCAAAACCCCTCTTTTGCCCTTGAATTTCAGCGCTTGATTGCGGGAGCTACGAGCATCCATTCGACGAACCATCTACGACAGTGAGTTAAGCTCCTTGTCCTCTACCTTTTCATGGTTTGATTTTTCATTTTCATTGGAAAAAACATAGTTTTGAGTTTGTTTTGGGGGTTAAAGTTGCATTCATCCATTCTCGTAGGCCAGCCACACAGGACCTACGAGAATGCCTCATTCTCGCAGGTGACCCCAAAGGCACTTGCGAGAACCTCGCACTATGCCTAAAGGGCACCTGCAAGAACCGCAAAGTGGAATTTTTTTTTAAAGTTTTTCTCAATGAAAAGATACCAAGTGTTGAATAGAGTTATTAACTTTCTTCTTATGCTTCTTATGCAGGTATTTGGCCATCACCATGTTCTGGAATGGCGTGAAAGGGAGCACAAAGAATATGATGCCATTGCCAAAAATCATCTAGCCACCATTGCCACTTTACGAGACTGTGGTCTTCTAAAATTCTTTCTTATCCTGGGCATGAGGGCCCAAGTTAGGTTATTGGAGTACCTTGTGCATATGTGGGATCCCGACCAACAAGTATTCCATGTAGGGGTCCACACATTATTCTTGGATATTGAGGACATTTACTTCTTGACAGGACTGTCACGACGTGGGTACCACGCGAGCCTGACTGGTAGCAGAGGTGGTGGGCTGCCCATGAGTGAGTACTGCCACTTGCACTGTGTTCCAGAGGCAGAGAGGAGAAAAGGGAAAGTAGCCATTTGGGGAGTGCGAGATTTGACCCTCCACACTGTTTTGTTCACCATTGCTCGTATGGCTAGGAGATCTTCTCCTCACATGTCTCTCCAGATCTACTTTCAGTATGCCATAGAGTGTACTGAGCCTCAGGTTTTTAACTGGGCAGATGCAATGCTTCGTAGCATGAAGAGGCAGTTGACCAAATGCAGGTGAGGCGACCTGAAGCAATTCGGGTATGGGTCTTTGTTAGTGTCCTTCTTTCTTGAGAGGGTTCCATTTCTAAGGCTGCAGGTTGAGTGGAATTTATCGGCTCCAACATATCCAAGAATGCTGAGGTGGTGTCAGCTCATGGCTCGGCATGTGGCTGGACCAATTATCAGATATAATGATGTCTTCTTTGACTGGTTGTGACCACAGATGCTGATGGTCGATGATTATGCCTACGTTGGGTTGGACTTCCAAGGAGATCCAGATTTGGTCCTACCCGAGGGCGCTCAGTGGGGGGATCTTGGTAAGAAGTACACATTTTTTTCTTTTTAAATGTTTTTGTGAATTTTATCATATGCAAATGTTTTTTATATGTTCATCCAAGGTCTAAATACAAAATTCTTTTTTGATGACACAGACGTGGGACCTTACTGTCCTTCTGGTACTTCTCCTATTCAACGACGAGGAGAGGTGGCGCCAGTGCCACGATGGGATGCTGAAGATTATGAAGCAGTGGAACAAAACCTAGAGGGTTTGACAACAGATATTCCAGACATGCCCCTTGGAGAGGTTCCATGACGTTATCAGCGTCATATAGTAGGAGTGTCAGAGTCCATTGACTGACTGCTTCGTAGGGTTGCCTGGGCAGTCGTGTGTTACCGTGAACATCATCCATGACATCACTTTGTAGAAGCTATGAGCTTCAGATTTTGAAATTTTGGTCCTCGGACAAAACTTTTTGTAAAAACTCTTTTGATCGTTATATATACATACGACTTCTACCGGTTTATCTTGTTTTGTGTGAAAATTGATGTGATTGATTTATAAATGACCCAAATGTATGTCTAATACATAGTTATCCAATGCATCAATTAATGTATTTAGACATCTAGGAATATGTTGATATTCAATATAATCAAAATAGCGTTCCAAGAGGCGAATTCGCAAATACACCCGTAACAAAGTAGGACTTCGAATAGTATAGACATTACTTAATTGTAGTACTACGAGTTGCGAATCGAGTCGCACAACCAAATGATGGATTCAGAGCGAGATAGCATCAATCAAAAATTCGATAATGGTGCTATACTCTGCAATATTGTTGGTCGCACGACCGAGACACACACCTCGTAAGGAGACAAGTTCGTTTGTAGGGGGGTAAATTTCCCATGTAGCGGAAGCAAGGTTCTGAGTACTACGACTAGTGCCATCAGCGAAGCCAATGTAGGGTAGTGAAGAATCCAACATCTGGAAATCAAACACAATGTCACATAAGGGCAGAGACCAGATAACGACAAAAGCAAGCTATAGTAACACACAAGAAGTATGATACAATAAAAATACAGGTACTCGTGCACAAGTGATCTTATGCATAGTACTTCTTCAAGTACAACCCATTTCTAGGTTCACTCAAAGGGATACCATCATAATCTACTAACTCATAAGCCCCTTTTTCTAAAACTCGTCTAACGATATAAGGACCTCACCACATGGCTTCAAATTTTCCAGCTCCTAGCATATCTCGATCTTGTTCATAGAGGAGAATGAGATATCCTTCGGAGAAAACGTGAGGCTTGACATGTTTGTCGTATTGGGCCTTGACATTTTTTTTCTGAGCTTCTATGACTAGGGTAGCATTGCGTCAAGTTTCATCTAATCGCATAAGATACAATAGACGTTCTTCCTCAGCAGAAGTGTTTGGTAGGAGTTCAACAGCTAGTTTTAAAGAGGGTATCTCACATTCAATCGGGAGAATGGATTCCAAACCATAGACTAACTGAAAAGGTGTAAACCTAGTAGCAGACTTGACGGATGTCCAGTAAGCCCACAATGCCGAAAACAACATTGTGTGCCAACTTGTTTTGTGAATCCCTATGATTCATCGGAGCATAGTTATGAGAACTTTGTTAATTGCTTCGATTTGGCCATTGGCTTGTGGGTAATAGGGCGTTGAGTTTTCATGCCGAAGACCCAAATTTTCAGTAAGTTCGGACATCATAAAGTTTCAAAAGTGGCTACCATGATTAGTGACGATAGCCTAGGGAACACCAAAACAAGCTATGATGTGATTAAAAATGAATAATGATGCGGTCTTTCCAGTGTTGTCAAATGTCGGCATCGTCTCGGCCAATTTCGTAAAGTAATCTATGGATACAATAATGTATCCATGCCCCCCGACCAAGTGGGGGTGACATGTCATGAAATCAATGCCCCATTTCGCAAAGGGACCAACGGAGACCACAGGGTGAAGAGGAGTGAGATGTGACCGTATCTTATGATTATAGGTCTGGAAATCATGGCATTTTTAAACGACGATTATGCAGTCATTAAATAAAGAAGGCCAAAAATATCCTGCTCATAAGATCTTCTGGGTAGTATCATACCCAGACATATGACCACCACAGGCTCCAAAATGGCAGTCATTCAGAGCTTTCTCGGCTTCATCGAACGCTAGGCAGCGTCGAAAAACTGAGTCAATCCCTCGACGATAAAGAGTATCCCCGAGGATAATATATTGACGGGCTTGGTAGCGTATTCGACGTCGGTCAGTACTAGACAAAGTTGGCCAGAAAGTCTAGGTTTGGAGATATATGATGATATCACCATACCAAAGATCATCAGTGCTGATGAGGAAAAGGGATTCATCGGGTAATGAATCAGCTGCTACATTTTCCATTTCAGAATAGAGAAAGTTTCATATCAACTCAGTGCGTTCGAATTCCAAGTCAAACTCCTGGAGTATCACGATCCATTTGGAGTATTTTCCCCCTATCAATTGACGTGTGAGAATGTGTTGCATAGGGTTGCAGTTAGAAATCATTGTAGTCTTACGAGAGAGGATATAGGGCTGGAAGCATTGGACGGCTTGGACGACTACCAAGGCCAGTGTTTCGACATGTAAATACTTGGTTTATGTAGGTGTTAGACTTCGACTCAAGTAATAGATAACATGTTCATCGTTAGTATGATCCTCTTGGATGAGAACCATACCAATGGTGTAATCCGAGGCTGCAAGGTAGAGGAAATAATCGCGACTATAATCGGGGGAAAAAGAAGTGGAGCACATGTTAGGGACAATTTCAAAGCTTCGAAATCTTTGTTTGCGATGGTATCTCAGACAAACTCAGACCCCTTTTTTAGGAGCCGCATAAATCCATGAGTTATCTCGGTATAATTTGGGATAAAACGATGAAGAAAGTTTTCTTTCCTCTGCAAACTTTGTAATTGGCAAAGTGTAGAAGGAGGAGGGAAATTAAGGATTGCCTCAACCTTTAAAGGATCTACCCTGAACCCTTGACGTGAAACAATAAAGCCTAGAAGTCGGTCGGATTCCACGTAGAAAACACACTTGTGAGGATTCAAATGTATACGGTAAAACCGACAATGGATGAAAATGGCTCGGAGGTGGGTTGGATGATCGACTCGACGCATTGAGTGAGCAGGTAAATCGTCCAGATATGGTTGCATGATGTGATTAATATCATGGAAGGCGTAAGACATAGCGCATTGAAAAGTGGCACCAACATTCTTGAGACCGAAGGGGAGTTTCTGATAGGCAAAAGTACCCCAAGGACAAATAAAATTAGTCTTATGTTGGTCCTTAGGAACAATGTTGATTTGATTATACCTAGAGAAACCATCCATCAGAGAGAAGATTTCACTTCCGGCGCAATCGTCGACAATCTGATCGATGAAGGGGGTAGGAAAGTTGTCTTTGGGACAAGCTTTGTTGATATCCCTATAATCAATGCATACATGGATTGTGCCTTGTTTCTTATCAATCGGGACAAGATTGGAAACCCAGTCAGTGAGGGCCACTGGGTAAATAAAGCCGTCTTTGAGAAGTTTCTTGACTTCGAGCTTGATAGCAACCGATTTACGTGGGTGAACTAGACGAAGGCATTTTTGGACAGGTTTAGCATCGTATGTCTTGATCTCATGTATCGCAATGTCGAGGTTGATACTCGACATTTCTTCATAGCTCCAGGCGAAGATGTCACGAAACTCTTTGAAAATGGACGTGTAGGTGACGATTTCGTCAGGGGAACATGAATCTCTGATGTGGACATTTTCAACAATTCCAGGTTTGATGGATATGGTAAGGGGAATAGTGGGCGAGATATTGCTTAAGTTCCCTTCGGAAAACACATCGTGTTTGGACTCAGGAACAATTGAGATGACGACAACGGTCGACGGGGTCGAGATCTGTTGGTAGTTCTCAATGGTATGTTGCTCCAGGAAGAGGATGGAACGATGATGTCCATCATCCCAAGGGGTGTCCTCCATGATAGACATGATCATCTCATCTGTGGGAAAAATGACACGGAAGGGATCTGGAGATAATTCACCAAGAGAGGGGGTAGAAGGGGTTGCCGATTGAATGGCCTAATAGGCGGATTTGACCGGACTTAATGACATTTCTTCGTCATAACGAAGATGATCTCCAGGGTCAGGTACCATCCATGGGTCGTGAGACGTAGGAATTCTGTGAATCGAGGTAGATATCATGTTGATTGAAGCAACGAACGAGCGTGGAACATCGGGTGGTGGAATGGGGAAAGTACCCATTAACGAAGAGTCTTTGAGAAGGCCTACACCAAAGTTTTATCGATGAACGGTACATTGCCAGTACGGGTATCAGAGTTAAAGAAGGCTAATTGGTCGACGGTGACTACCTTCCCTTGATGTGGGAAATGTACCACACAAAAAAGGGTCGACGCAACTGCGCGCATGGAATCGATCCAGCTGCGACCAAGCAGAAGATTGTAATCAAGAGGAGCGTCAAAGACTTCCACATTGACTTGGACCATTTTGCCTTCTAACATGATTGGAAACGAAGGAAGGACACTGTAGGGATTAAAACCGGAGCCATTAAAGGCTTTGAGAGTGTTCTGGGATTCATTCAAAGAGGGAGAGCCAATGGCTTTCCAGCAAGTAAGAGACATGACACACGTCGATGCACCCTCGTCGATAACGGTTCGATGAATGTTTTTGTCAGAGACAATCACTTGGATCTGGAACACGAGTTGAGGGGGTAACCTTGGAATGTGATCTTCCAAGTCAAAAATTATTAAATTTGTGTCCGTCGGGTCGATTCCATCGATAGCTTTCAACATTTCCTTCCGTTGTGTGGGAAAAATTTGAAGGACTTCCAGGGTTGACATTGCATAGGGTGCTTGGGCCAGATCTTCAACAATGTTGTAGTTTTGGGCAGCACGAGCATGAGGATTAAAAGATGATTTCCAAACGATGCCCTTTGGGGGGGTCGAAGAACTGTGTCAAGGCTCGGTCATTCGAGATGAAGAGGACGGTTGGTAGGTGGAGTCACGGGAGAGGATTGTACCAATGAAGGAGGTGGGTCATCAACCTTCTCTTTAGAGGGAGAATAATATTTGGCTCAAGTGGTAAGTGCAATGTCATTATTCTTTGAATTTCCAGTACACATCAATACATAGGATGTAGTAGAAGGTGAGGGTTGGTTATGAATGACCAATTGAGCTTGTTGTTGAGATGGGAAGGGTTGGGACAAAATGGCTGGAGCAGGTGCTTTTGGGGCTCCTTGAAGGAACTTAGTGACCTTGGCACGTCGTGGACAATCCTTCGTGCAGTGATCATCACCAAAGATAAGACAAGGGTATCGAGGTTTGTGCTTATCTCGATCGTCAACAGGTGGAGTTTTGGTTCTCTCTGCTTGAGAGGTATTTTTGTCCTCCTTATTCTTACCCCTTCCCTTTTTGGATTTGTTTTTACCGGCTAGGGTAGATTGAACTTCATTTACCTTAGAAGTCTTGCTAGTTGGAGGGGCAGGAGATGGAGCATTTTGAACATTAGAAGAAGCAGTTTTGGGGTTGGCGCTTGAGGCGGAATGTGGTTGGACATGGAAAGTTCCAATCACACCGTCGACTGCATGAGAAGCAGCTGGACTAGTTGAAGTGGAAGAAGTGGAAGGTCGAGGTGTGTCAGGTAGTAAATTGTAAAGGGTACCCATTTGTGAGTAAACGAGGTCAAGGTATTGAGCACGACTTATGGCCTACTCTTCCATGACTACTCCACCCATGGTGATGTCATGAATGATGTCATTCACAAATGAGTTTGTGAACCACTCTGCCAACAACTGATCAGGGAGTTCGAGTTTGATGAGACGTCGTCTCCGTCGCCACTCATGAATGTGATTGGATATATGAGTGGCTTTGTTTTGTTTGAAAGAACTCAAAATCTCGGTCCCCGTTTCATAACGGATCGGTAACTGGTAGTGGGTGAGGAAATCCATAGCTAGGGTGTTGAAGTCAGTGAAGAAAACTCATGGTAATTAAATATACCATTTCACAGCAGAACCCGTGAGGGTCCGTTTGAAAAAGACGTAAACGAATAGAGTCATCCATCAACGAGTTGGATGAGCACTAGAGGTGAAAAGTCATGACATGATTGTTCGGGTCCTCTCCCGCTTTGCCATCGAATTTAGGGATGTCCGATGGTAGCTTGGATGGTATAGTAGGCCATTGGGGAGAGTGACAAATTGGATCATTTAAAATTCTCGACAAGTTCGGGAGATCCAAAGTGGCCAAGAAGGGTAACTGTCAATTCACATGTGGGTACTGGTGGCTTTGGGGAGGAAGCCCCATCGAAAAACCAGTAGGACCATAAGAAGTCTGCATAAATTGTGAAGACCCAGGCAGATTCAGTGGTGGTTGTAGAGAATAGTATCTCATGGGATTGTATCCTTGAAGAGGGATGTGAGTTTGAGCAGTCAAGCCCCAAAGAGGATTGGACGTACCTGGATATGGTTGGCCTATACTAGGGGGTATCATGGATGCAGCTGGGAGCTATTTCTCCCCAGTCGATTGAGGAGTATGTTGTATCAGATGATTCCAATACTGGGCCAAGGATGGAGGTATGTTTTGTCCATAAGGTGGGGTCGGTGGGGTTTTCCCTCCAATTGGGGGTTGTGTTCCAGTTGGGGGTAGCGTTCCAATTGGGGGTTGTGTTCCAATTGGGATTTGCGTTCCAATAGGAATTTTCCCACCAAGGGGGGGTTGTGTCAAACCTCCTTGGTGAAATTGTCCACCAACGGGAATCTGGTAATTTGGTGTGAATGACGGAATAGTGCCACTAGGATTAAGACTACCAGTGGAGGACGAGAAAGGTCCTCCAAAAGGGGGTTGAGGAAGTGTCAGAATGAAACCAGGAAGAGAGTGCTCAGAAGAAGAGGGACCATCAAGAGTGCCAGATGGGGTTTACATAGGAGTGGGAATGGAAGCATTCAACTCACGATATCTAGGCGGTAGTGTCGGGGTGACACTGGGCGTGAGCGGTGTGCCGATGGGGGCTTGACTAACCGCAGTAATCCTAGTGTGAATATTCATAGTATATGTGTAATGGGTCATTTCTATAGGGATGGTCAAGATGTGGTCAGAGTGCGGGGCGTCCGTACTATGAAAATAATAGGCAGTAGTAAATGGTACTGTGTCTAGGTTAGAGGTTTCGGAGAGCACAGGTGAGACAGTGATTTCAACGCCTGATACTGCACCAAAAAGGTCCCGTCTAAAAATTCCCGTAGACCAAAAAGGATCTTGGCCCTCTATTCCTGGAAAGGGTCCAACTAGTGATCTAGAAGACATAACAACTAAGTCTCCGGAAGAATTCACTCGCATAATTTGTCTCTCAGAATTAGGGTGAAGTCGAAAGTCCTCTCGAGTATTGGTAATTTGGAAATGTTCTAGAGAGTCGGTTCGTTCCACTTGTGGTGTGGTAACATCTTGGACTTCACTCCGTTGAGGAGAGCTGTCAGATGAGCTTGTAGGCAGGGGTTGAGAACCTTCCAGATGCTCTAGAGATAAACCCTGCATTCTACGTGAACGACGTGGAGGATCTATTGTGAACGAGTTACAAATCGGAGTCACAAGCATAGTTTTGTTTTGTTATCAGACTAATCACAATTTTGTTATCGGACTAATCGGTAGGTGTGGACACTAACAGATCTCCCTAGATCCACCTGGATCTAGAACAAAATAGAACAGGACATGACTCTTTGCCTAAGTTATCACCATTGAATTAGATAGTAGGGAGGAACAAGTGACATACCTTTGTATCGCTTCCTAGGGTCTTTGTTTCTCCCGCTTCGT
Organism: Picea engelmannii; assembly: GCA_009831015.1. Classification (NCBI taxonomy): domain Eukaryota; kingdom Viridiplantae; phylum Streptophyta; class Pinopsida; order Pinales; family Pinaceae; genus Picea; species Picea engelmannii. The sequence goes on along the minus strand of ML783608.1, from coordinate 774,151 downwards.
TCTGGTTCTCTCGTGAGGGCAAGACCAAGACAACACAAACCATCCAAAGTGAAGATAGAAAAATATATTCAATCATCAACTTATGTGTATGATCAAGTAATTACACAATAAAGTAAGAATGAATTTATGGGAAAAGGACATGTCGCTGTATCATATCAATTGAAAGTAGATGATACAACTTGATCGCCTTGATTTCACAAGCTTCCTTTTGGTGGCTCTTGGTTCCAACACACACACTTTCTCGATCCTTGTATGAAGAAGATCCAATTCCTCTTGATAGACTTGCTAGAGTCTCCAAGCTCCTGTTCAAGCTAGGTCCTTCACACAATTCCTTCACCAATTCTCCAATTAATCTTTCTTAACCTTTTCCATGAGAATCCCATCAATATATAGGAGAGGATGAGATGGTTACTTGGATGAGAATAATCCCACCAAATAAGGGAAACCAGTAAAATGATAACCATTCGAATGCCAACCCATTCTCTAGAAGATTCCCTTCTAGAACCATCGAGACTTCATCTTTTTCCAAGCTCGAGAACAAGTTTGCACCCTAGCTATGTAGCACAATGCGAGAAGTTCACACCCTAGCTGAAGGTAGCCTGTGAGAATGGGTAATTCTCACACCCTAGGATATAAGAAACCTGCAAGCTCTCTTCAAAAATATGTTTTCTGGGAAGAGATGACTGTCACTTTTCTCAGGAGAAAGTTCTTATCAAGAGCCTGAGTACACCATCATCAATACACCATCAAGATGACCAAAATCATGGGTAACACCAGAATGGAAAATCACTCTATTTCCGCACCCTTTACCAATTCGAATTCACTCTCCACTACCTCCCTCGCGACTCAAATATCCGAGGTGAATGCAATTCAATCTGCCTCTTCACAACAATCTGGGGGTAACAAGAAAACAAAAAATAAACCCAATAATAATAATAATAATAATAATGAACATCCCAAAACACAAAATCCGCCACTTGCTGTTGAAAAGAAACCACAATGAAAACGAAAATTCCCATGTCTTATTTATGGTGAATATCATTTCACCCAAGATTGTCCCCATCACGATGAAGTTGCCAAAATTTTTAAAGGGAATTCCCAACCCACCATGTTAACACAACCTTTTCCTCAATAGCAATCCATGGTTTCTCAAGCACTTTCCCCTGCGATAGGCGGTGGTTGCAGCCATCCTCCTAGTGATGAATCCTCGACGAGTGATCATAATATGTTTAATGGGATTAATTTAACCACTTGCACCACCACGTATGACACACTGGCTAAACATGATAAAGAAAAGGTCAATAATGGTACCCCACCAGATCCATATCCTACCTCTATTAGTCCTCCATCTGGGTCACTTCAGATAGAGAAACCTACTTTCGACTCTATTTTACGCCCTCCCAAGAGCACTATTTGCAAGTCCACTTTTAATCCTAGTTCACATGCGCCCCAAAACTACAACATTGTTGAAGATTTGGCTCAAGCCCCTTATGGTACGTCCGCTCTTGAAGTTATATAGAATTTCCCAAGTCAACGTAGAACGCTCTTGGCCTCCATTTACGTCATTGATCTTGAGTCGTCAAATAATATCACGTTTCACCTAGACAACTTCAAGTCATGACTTTCTCGCTAGATTTCTTTTCAAATTGATGTCGTTGTTCATAACCAACACATTCATCGCAACATATTGGATGAGGGAGCTTCCAATTGTGTCGTTTCGTTAGCTTGTTGGAAAGGATTAAAATCACCCGCGCTTAACCAATCCCCTACAATGTTACGAGCATTTGACGGGCGAGATTTTCGTTCTCACGAACTCTTTCCTTCCTTAGCCATTCAGTTGGGGGGTAAGACTGTCTCTGTCAATGTAGAGGTAGTCTATGCTCCCCTTTATTACAACTTGTTATTAGGAAGAAGTTGGTTTTATGCCATGAATTCCGTCACTTCATCATTATTTCTATGTGTGCAATTCCCTCATCAAGGTAAATTTGTCACTATCGACCAATTAGATTATTGCACACCCGATGCTCGCACTCCTGCCACCAACAATATTCCTTTCTTGGGAGATAGTAATATCACTTATGAAAGTGTTGGTGTCTAGGTATTTTAAAAGATTCTTCCCTTATGGTTACTTTCCCTACACCACTTCCTCCCACCACGCAACATATTTCCATAATCAATATGATCTCGACTATGGCCTATCAGTCTTTAGAATCATCTGATCCTTGGGTTGTTCCTAGTCCGTTAGAATTCGATGCACTAGGTGATGTTATGATGCTTAGTCCAGCTGAGGCTTCATACGATGCTATCCAATTTGCCTCTCCCTCCTTGGATAATCAACATCTATTGGCATCCAACACTTATTCGTTGCCATCTTGGTTGAATTCCTTGTCCTCTTCTTTTGACTACATTTCATAGGTTTTTCCATCGGATGAATCCATTATGGAAATTCTTAGTATCGACAAGGTACCTTGGGATGACAACCATCATCGATCATCTTTTCTTCCTATTCTAGATGAAATTAAATAAGATATACACTCTATCTTTTCCCCTGATGTTATCAATTCTCCCCAATCTCCTATACATACCTAGGATACTACTTTCGAGGGAAATTTAGGCAACATCTCTTCTAGCACCACTATCGATATCTCGATCAAAGAAGGTATCGTGGAAAATGCTCATCTTGGTGCTAATTGTTCACACGAGGAAGTGGCATATTACACCACTTATTTAAACAATTTTGTGATGTCTTCGCTTAGAGATACAAGGAAATTCTAGGGATCGATCCTTCGATCGTTGTGCATGAAATAAAAACTTACCTAGGCATTAAAATTGTGTGACAAAAACTCCATATGGTTCATCCTAAGAAAACCGCGGCCATAAAGGTAGAAGTTGAAAAACTGTTAAAATTTGGCTTTATTTATCCTGTCCCCTTGACGGAATGGGTTTCTAACATTGTTCCAGTTGCTAAAAAACAAGGAACCATTCATGTCTGCATCGATTATATGGATCTCAACAAGGATTTTCCAAAAGATAATTACCCCACACTCTTCATAGACCAAATCATTGATAATTGCGTTGGCAACGTTATTTTCTCTTTCATGGATGGATTTTCAGGATATAACCAGATTGACGTTCTACCTGTTGATCAACATAAGACAACCTTCATCTTCCCATGGGGAACATTCGCTTATCAAAAACTACCGTTTGGTCTCAAAAACGCTGGTGCCACTTTCCAGCGGGCCATGTCGTATGATTTCCACGATATAAAACATATTGCAGAACCCTATCTCGATGATTTACCTGCCCATTCATCTAATCGATCAGACCATATTGTCATTTACGGGACATTTTTCTTTGATGCCGGTTCTACTGTATACATTTGAACCCCCACAAATGCATCTTTTCTCTTGAATCAGGTCGAATCCTCGATTCCATTGTCTCCAAAGATGGGATTAGGGTGTATCCCTTAAAAATCAAAGCTATTATTTCTTTACCTCCTCCCAACAATTTGACCCAACTACAAAGTTTGCAAGGGAAAGAAAACTTTCTTCATTGTTTTATATGTAATTACTCTGATCTTACTAAAGGATTTATGCGATTGTTTCAGAAAAACACTCCTTTCATTTGGGATGACACTTCTCAATGATATTTCGATGCTCTTAAGCATGCATTGATTCATACACCCTTTTTGCATCCTCCGAATTATGCACGAGACTATATCCTTTATTTGGAAGCCTCTACTTCCACTATCGCTATGGTGTTAGTTCAAGAGGACCCTAATAGTGAGGAACATGTGATATACTATATGAGCAAGAGTCTATCTAGTCCTGAGCTCCAATATTCACACGTTGAAAATTTGGCTCTGTCCACCGTCACTTCCGTCCATAGATTTTGCCATTACATCCTATTACGCACTACCACGGTCATTGCGAACTCAAATCCCATGTATCATATTATGACACGTCAAGTCCTTGGGGGAAAATATTCCAAATGGATCATTATTCTTCAAGAATTCAACCTCGAGTTCACCCACTACTACATATGGGCGGATTATTCCACGAAAAATTTCCACGGTTCCACTAGTTTCATATTTTTTTAAAACAGGGCGGGATTTTCGTCGCTACTACCACGAATGTTCGTTGAAATATCGACGAAAATCTTAATTTAACTTAGTTGGGATTTTCATCGCTATAGCGACAAACTTTCATGGCAATAGTGAGGAAAATTTTGTCTATCTCATTGGTCGGTGTTAACGGCTAGTTGACTATTTTATCTATATATATGTGACTTTAAGAGACTTTGCGACACAATTGCTATAGTTGAAACACTGTTCTTGGCTTTTTTTTGAGCTGTTTATTTTTTCCGTCACCCATCGGTTGAACAAATCCAATTCTCGATCTACATAGCTCGGATTTTGAACTTGCAAGGTTAATATGTTATTTTTTATTGATGTACTCATTTAACTTGTATTTTTTTTTTCAAATGTCCAAATTGCATTTAGCTTATTTTTTCCTTGATAATATATTTATATAATATGTGTAGTTATACCATATTTCATGTCTTTGGTTTTTGGATATACTTAGTATATTCTATGGAAAAGGGTATGTGGATTCCATAATATTCTATGTTTGTGTAATCCACATACCCTTTTCCCTTCAATTGTAGCTATAATCTCTCTCTCTTTTCATTGATAAAGATACAGAATTGCTCTTGAAACTCAACCCTAATCGGTGAAATGATAGTAATTGATTGCTATATTCCCTACTTTAGCAAGGACTAATAAGATACATAAACACTAACCCTAAACTTATGTTAGGTGTATATGTTGTTATTATATAAATAAAACATTTGTACACATATGACCTTATTATAAAGATGCTATCTATGTCATCATGATGTTGATCCTCTACACACATGATCACCTTATTATAAAGATGTTGACCTTATTATAAATATGTTGACCTTATTATAAATATGTAGGTCAGTGTAAATAAACATATCATAATCGAAAGGAGTAGACAAAATATAAAAAAATTGACAACTTGATGTTTGGTATGGTGTAGGTAAGACAATTACTTGTTAGGACAAGGATTTGTCACAATGAACGAAAATGACAAGAAGCTTGCTCAGTTAAGAGCGACATTAGAGGCAAGGGGCGATGGAAAATGTTATTTCCCCTGCTATGATTATAGAGGCTTGCAAAATAGAAGACTTTTAATAACAACATCCCAAAAACATTGTAGGGAGAAGGGGCATGCCGAAGGGGGTTATGAATATTGTCCCTTGGTAAGAGGATTCAATATTTAATGTATTCTCTGTAATAATCAGTATGTCATGAATTTTAGTAATATTTCTTATCGTGATTTTTGTATTTTCTATACACACTAAATTTTCTATGTTGTTTTTAAATATATAGACGATGCCCCCAAAGTGTCGACCTCCAAAGAGTTATTTGTCAAGTACTAGCAGAAATACTACTTTACATGGAGATGAACTTTGAGATCAGAATATTGAAGCTGATGATCAGGTTATTAATGATGATATGGATGGAGATAACATTAGTGATTCAAATCAGGAATATGAGATACATAGATTGATCCAAGACATGTTTGCTCCAATGGATGAGGACAACCAGGATGATAGTCATGATGTTGATCCTCTACTCGAGAAGTCATGTCAACCTCTTTATGAAGGCTCAACAATAAATCTTTTATCTGCTATATTGTTGTTGGTGAACCTGAAGGTTTTGAATGGTTTATCAAACACATGTATCACACAGATACTAAGGTATTTAATTTGTTAATTATTTATGCTTGCATGTTCACAAATACTTAAAAGGTTCAATTTATTCCTATATTCCTATTGTTTTCTAATTTGTAAATTAGTATATTGGATGATATATTGATGATCAATATTGTTTATATTGACTTCTTGTTTAGAATTTTGTAGATTGTTAGGTGATGTTCTATTACCGACGTCAAATATTTTTCCACACACATATCGAGAAATATCCGTGATTATGAAAGAAATTGGAATGGACTATCAGACTATTGATGCATGTCCTAATGATTATATCATATATTATGGACAATATGCATTAGAAAATGAATGCCCACAATGTCAAATAAGTAGATATCAAACCAATAAAGCATCAAAGAAGGTTTCTCACAAAGTTCTTCGTTATATTCCGATAATTCCACGTTTTCGACAGTTGTTCAGGTGCCATAGTATAGCACAATTTATGGATTTCCATGAAAATAATAGAAGTCAAGACAATGTTCTTCGAATGCCTGCAGATGATTTTGCATTGAACTACATCGAAGAAAAGTGGCCAATTTTTAAAGAATAACATCGTAATGTTAGACTTTCGTTGGTAGTTGATGGTGTCAATCCATTTGGAGAGCTTCGTTCTACGTACTTAGTGTGGCTTGTTTTTTTTATAAACAATAACCTTCCTCCTTGGATGTCGATCAAGAGAGAGCACACAATGTTGGCAATGATTGTTCCAAGTATTTAATTATCTTTTATTTTCTTTAAAGCATGACAAAATATTTCA
>ML783608.1:753722-767545 GCA_009831015.1 Picea engelmannii | reverse complement strand
AAATAATTCATGTAGTACTTCAATGCCTAAACTATGATGTACAATTCCTTATCTTATTTGGGTATATTATGATTGCACCAACAAAAGTTTCAAGTGTTATGTTATCCAACTCCTTCATTGTATCAAAGGTTCCACCATTGTGTGTCATGTGAAATTTGCTTTGATTTCAAATGAAATTTCAAGTTTCATTAGATTTAATATTGATGCATTACAATTCTTTCAAGTCAAAGCTTCAGTTACTTGGTTTTCAATTGAAATGAATTGAAAGGTTATACTTGCCTTTTCTAATGTGCATTGAAGAGACACTTCATTCCTAAATAATTTGTTAACCCCATGAATTACCTTGGTTCAATTAAATTACTCTGCTGCAACTTGCTATAACTCTGCTGCAACTCACTATAACTATGCTGTAACTTTGCTGCAACACTATGTTGTAACTGTACTTTCTCCTTCGAATTTTGTGATGTTACTCCACTTGCTATTACTCACTATTACTCTACTGCAACTAGCTATAACTCTACTGCAACACTTTCTGTAACTCTGTTGCAACTCACTATAACTATGTTGTAACTCTGCTGCAACACTATGCTGTAACTGTACTTTCTCCTTCGAATTTTTTGTTGTTACTCCACTTGTTGTTACTCACTATTACTCTGCTGCAACTTGCTATAACTCTGCTGCAACACTTTTTGTAACTCTGCTGCAACTCACTATAGCTATGTTGTAACTCTTTTGCAACACTATGTTGTAACTGTACTTTCTCCTTCGAATTTTGTATGGATATATTCTTCTCTATCTTCAAACCCAAAATTTCTAGCCCAATATCTCCCGTGAAGAACATTGTCATATTCACCACCATTCTAAACGCTACCTTATCATCAGTGACACTTTGTATCTCCATGATATTGACACTATCCTATGACGTTGTTTAACTCACGATGAGGCTGAACGCATTCTAAATGATTGTCATCTTGGAGGTTGTGGCGGTCACCTTTCTGGGATGGATACAACTAAGAAAATCTTACGTGCTGGTTACTTTTGTCCCTCCATCTTCAAAGATTGTATTGAGGTTGTCAAAAGATGCCCGACCTGCCAAGTTTTTCATAAAAAGGCATGCACCCACCCCGATCCCCTGCATCCTATTGTCTCCATCGACCCCTTTTCCAAATGGGGCATTGATTTTATGCAATGTAATCCTACCGTAGTTGGGGGGCATGGTTATATCATCGTTACCGTTGATTATTTCACAAAGTGGGCTGAGGATATGCCTAATTTTCTTAACAATGGTTGTAATGAAATTATCTTCATCTTTAACCACATCATCACTCGCTTTGGTTTTCCACAAGCCATTGTCACTGATCACGGTTCACATTTTCAAAACCAGATGATGAGTGAATTACATGTCAAGTTGGGTTTTCTCCATGAAAACTCATCCCCCTACTATCCTCAAGTAAATAGACAAGTTGAAGCTATCAACAAAGTCCTTAAAACCATGATCCAACACATGGTGGGGGTGAACAAAACTTCTTGTCACTTGCAACTCTTCTCCTCTCTTTGGTCTTACCACACCTTAGTGAAGACTGCAACTGTATTCACTCCTTTCCAGTTGGTATACAATGTCGAAGAAATATTATCAATTGAGTGTGAAATTCCTTCGTTAAAACTCACCGTAGAACTTCTACCTCACACCTTTGTTGAAGAGGAATGATTCCTATATCTGACTAAGCTGGACAAAACACGTTGTGATGTTTCTCTCGTTAACAAGACGTATAAAAAATGAATGAAGAGTCAATATGAAAAATCCATTCAACCTTGTACTTTCGTAGAAGGAGACCTAGTCCTCGTTTATGACCAGGCTCATGATAAGCTAGGGATAGGAAAGTTAGAACCTTTGTTTCATGGACCCTATATCGTAAAACATGTATTACATAAAGGTTCCTACGAGCTAGTTGACTATGATGGAATATCTCTCGGTGAACCCAGGAATGGGCTTTACCTTAAGAAGTACTATGCATAGAACATCTAGCATGCGTGATTTGTACACTATTGTACTATAGTTTTGATTTGGTGTGTGTTTTCTCTTGCGTGTACGAGTTTTGTTTTAGCCGCTTATACTTTGTCTTGTGATTGCGTGTGCAGATGACATCTCCCTTTCCAATCTTTGTCAGGTTTGCGGATGGCGCTAGTCGACACACCCAGAACATTGCTTCTGTAGCTTGGGTCATTTACCACTCTGATGCGTTAGTGAGTGTAGAAGGCATTTAACTAGGATCGACAACCAATAACATGGCAAAATATCATGTTGTCATTGGAATTTTAACGGAGGCCTCCTCCCTAGGTATATCTTGTATAATCATTAACTTAGACTCCTAACTCGTGGTTTGCCAGCTTAATTGATTCTACACCATTTGCAACCATATCCTATTGCGTCTCCACCTACAAGTTCGTCATCTTGAAAGAATGTTTTAATTCACACAATACAGGAACATACCAAGATAAATCAACACAACTTCAGATTCACTAGCAAATTATATTTTGGATCAATATCTTGTGCATAGATAAAATTTTATAAATAAAATGAATCACATGTACATTAAAAACATCACACAAGATAATATATAAAATCATTGGCACCACANTATATATATATATATATATATATATATATATATATATATATATATATATATATATATATATATATATATATATATATATATATATATATATAAACTGTGTGATATAAAAAGTTAGTTTACATAAAAAAAGTACATAATGAGGCAAAATCTGGGCCCTCATGCCCATGATATCATCATGAAAAGACTACAAAACATATAGAGGATCCTAGTCCTCCTGCACCACATTGTTCTCTGAGAATCAAACCACTGCACGAGCCACTTGTCGAAGAAAGTGGTTCAAACTATCAGGAACCCCTACTGTATGCCTCTGCAAATGTAGAGGTACGTCTCGCCTTCTGAGAGGTGGGACACCCATATAGAGACCTCAGAGGTTCCTCTCAACTTCCCAGAGGACTCCCACTTCCACCTCATGCTCCATGACTATTTGCATGTCTCTGTGATTCCCTAGTGTTGGTATCTCTGCTAGACATGATGTGCCTCTATCTATGTGATGAAACAATACATTTGTTAAAATCCCTCTTTGTACACATAAAAATAATATAATTTTCTAAAAAAAAAAAAAAAAAACATATGACAAGGTTTTGGTTTCATACCTGATGCATCCCAGTCAATACTCTCTGGAAGCACTAAGTCCACGGTACCCCAAAAATCCACTCCGACATATGGAAACTCCTTGATGACGATCAACTGCCTTCTCCACCAAGCGAAGAAGTCAGCCGTGAACTTGAACTCTGAGTCAGTCCCCAATCTTGGGGAAATTTTTTTCCATCTTTCCATACATGGTTTAGTCACCGGTCGTGCCATCAACACAATATTTGGTTGCATCCAAGGTCTTCGCTCCAGAAAGAATGAAACCAAGAAGGAACCATAACTGAACTATTTTTGTCTCCCAGTCTTGCACTTCGTGATTTGATCCTTCACGTTACAAAGGAATCCTACACTCCAGTTGAATAATCTTGGCTCCACACATTGTAGATCATAAGACATTTGGTATTTTGAAGACAAATGTGCACTCGTGCTACTTGCTAGGTTTGTTATGGAAAAAAAAATAGACCATAATGTCAAATCTTTGACGTCCTTGATCATAATTTTTCCTTTGACCAATCATGACCCTGGAATACAATGATCAGCCACATACACCTTGGTAGGTTGAGGATTTTCCCATTGCCCAGACAAAGTGAAAGGATCCCCTCTTCTTGAGAGGCCGGTCAAAACGTATATGTCAATGAGCTCAATTTTAAGAAATTGTGGTCCAATACGGAACGCCTGTTTGAGGTCATACTACAGTCCAATCATATACTAAAGTAATAAAAATTCCTTTTTCATCTTTTGCAATTTTAAATACTTGAGGAGGCCACAATTCCTCAAAGTGGTCCTTGTCTGAGGGTTTTGCAATGTGACTATATCATCGAGCTCATGCTCACATTCTTTCCATTTGATCATGGTTTTTATCTGTGTAAATTGTAAGAACATACATTTAAAAGTCATTAATCATCTTCTCATAGCAAAAAATTGGGTATTTTTAGCAAAATTAGCAACAATTTTTTTAGTCATGCATCGACGTTCCCCTAAGCTCATCCATAGGGTGCTAGCGCTCCCCTAGCATACACACCATGGTGCCTAAAACATGATCGATGCTCCCCTCACCCCTTTGAGGCAACGCCGATCTAGTTCAATGCCTAGGGTTTCCTAGGGAGCCCGTGACACACTAAAAACTACCTAAAATGCAATTCTAAACCATGAGAAATGACTAGAATGGGTTAGTGATCGACTTGGTCCAAATAGATGTGAAAATGGTCAACCACAACTCCGATGCCAACAACTTTAAAATTGCCCTACAAAGTTGAAAATACCAATGCTAGAAGAAATTGGTGGAAATGAAATGGTAAATAATAGTTTTTACCCTATTTCACTATTATAGGGTTCATTTTTGCTAATATAATGTTTCTTTTGAGTTTTTAAATCTTTTTGGAGAGCCACTAATACCTTGGATGCAAATTTGTCTTTACTTATAAGACTCGAAGCAGTGTGTTTCCATTTAACCTTGTAACACTAACGAGCATGGTCTTTGTTCTTTCTCACGCTCGAAAAAACACGAGAATGCAACCGAGTAGACTTTTATATTTTTTTCAGACTCGTGAATGTTACATGAAAAAGGAAACCCCCAGAGTCTCCTTTAAGCTCTTTTCAGATTCTCTAAACATGAAAAGATTACTGAGTGATCTTGCTTCCTTTCACACTCATTTAAAAGGTTTTGAAAGGGCGTCTCCCAAGTAGCAGTTTGTCTCTTTTTCGGACTTCGGAGACTAATATTACAAAAAAGGACAGCCCTGAAGTCATCTTTAAGTTCTTTTCAGACTCTCTAAACATGCAAAACCATTGAGTTTTCCTTCTCTGGACTCGTTAAAAATTACACATTGAAGGCCCATATGGGACCGAACCCTTACTTCTTCCAGTTCGTTAAACAAAGGAAGAGGAACTTATCAGAGGTGAGTTATATCGAGCATGTGTTATCCTCCTCTATCTCGTAAAAAAAAGAGTTACTCGTCTATCTCGATGGGGGGGGAATTGAAGGAAGCAAGCCAACCTAATATTTAGAATCGTCACAAGTCACTCTTGCAATCTCCCTTGAACACGACACATTGTATTTACATACATTTTAATTCATGAAACCTCTGCACTGAACCAATCCTCTGAGTTTCTTTACTCCTTTGGGTCACCCAATGAAAGTCATAGTATCCACTGCATCATATTTTGGTCCATGTTACGTTTCTGTTGTTTGTGCCTCAGTGTTCAAGGGAATTATCCACCTCGAGATTCAACCATCACAAATTTCCACTTTCAATACTCATGTCAGTCCATACTCATTTGATTCACCATATTACATCTCTATGTCAGTTTCGTGTCGTTGATGAGGGATACATCAAGGCCCTCCTTCGAAAAGTATTTTCCTGTCGACTTCAACACATTATCTGATAAATTTGACCTAGAAACCAGTTAGTACCTTGGGACCTGCATTCCTTAATGGCATGCCTCCTCGCCTCCGACAATAGGTTTACATCATTGACCTATGATCAAATGATTCCACGAATGTTCAACTTCAACTCATCTATTCACATTCGTTGTTTTGTACTAGGGTACCTTGGGATTCATTGACATCACTGGTGATTTCCCTCGCACTTTTTAATGGTTTACCTCAATAACTGGTAATCAAGTGGTTTCTACCATGTTCGACATCAAAACATCTATTCACATGGCTAGATTTGTATCACATCGGAATTGGGGCGAGGACCCTAGGTTGAGTATTCACTCTAATATTGGATTTACCCAGGCTGTGAAAGAAGATCATTTGAGCATGTTGATATATATATTGTCAGATATATCCACTTTGTATTGGTCCGTGGCTATGTTTTGTCATCTCATAGATCCACTATGTATTTCTCATGGCTACAATCAGTTCATGTCATGGAAGTATATATCCACATTGTATCTTTGGTGGTTATACCCTTAAGTCAATATGATTATGGATCCACAGTGTAATTGGTGGTGGCCATAACTTAAAGTCCTTTATCACTAAAGCATAGGTATGCTTGCATTGGGTTTGAAACATATCATAACATTTGTTTGATGGTTGTCTTCAACTTCTACCAGGTTCTATGACTCCATACCCTTGCTTCAAAAGTCTAGAAAGCACTTTAGTCATCAGCTTCTATATTATGACTTCACACTTTGGGGGGAAATCTGTTACACGTCAAAATTTCTCACTTCGATAATGTCTCATTGTCATTATCTCAAGTGTCGCAAGTGTCACACTTTTGTCGCAAGTGTCGCAAAAGTCATATTTTCAGCCCGCATGTGTCGCATTGCGGATGACATCATAAGAACACTTGGGACATCCTCTAAGACTTGTTAGAAGAGGAAAACATGTTATTTGGAAAGATTACAAACTTTTACCTTGAAGAATAATCATATTAAAAATATTTTTGGAGATCAGTGCTACCCTGCTCACTTGTAGGGAGCACTAGAGCTCCTTGTCCTCTTAGCAAGAAGCGTTATAATGCTCTGTGGACAAATTTGAGGGAGCGCTGATATGTTGATAGAATCTCAGGGAAGAATCCCCCTTATCTCTAAGGACAAATAAGAAGCATCCGAGTCAGTTTGGCTAGAATCCAAGTTAAATGCTGGATCTAAGGGAAATCCCACACCTGGTGGATTCATATCCTCAACTTATCCCAAGAATAGCTAAGGTGGTTGAGCCTCTCAAAGCCTATATAAGGAGGCATTCTCATGGTGAAAAGGGGGAGAATACCAGTGAAAAGTATTGTCATTATGATCGTGGATATTTTGAGCAAGGGGTTGGAAAATGAGGACTTGGTGAGGCTACTGCATCTGCATCTACAGATTGTAAGCACCTTGTTATGTTCTCATTAATATATATTCTTATCTTGTTTCCTTCAAGTTTTGTGCATATTTGCATGGGATTGTCTCTTCTTGATAAATCTAGTTTAAACTAATATTGGTACAATAGGAAGCATGCATTGTATTTGTTGTCTATTGAATTGCAAAATTCATTAAAGGGCTTGAATATCAAGTTCAACCTAGACCGAGCAAGGACAAACTTCAGAAAAAGGTACTCATGCTTTATTCCTCTTTTCATTTGACCAGTTTAGCTACATGTAAAGGAATGTCAGTGTTCAATGTTAGCATTTTCCTATCTTGGTCATAGAGGTCTAAGATCCAAGAGGAAATTCACCTATCCGCAGGGAGATTTTCCTACAACACACCCCAAGGTGACACACTTGGGCATATATACCCCTTCTTCAGAAGTTCTTCAAGCTACATATGCAACTCCTTCAACTCTGATGTATTCATTCTATAAGGTTTCCTTGATACTAGAGCTACTCCAAGCATTAAATTTATAGAGAAATCAATATCTCTCTTTGGGGTAGTCCTGGTACCTCCTTGAACACATCTTCAAAATCTTCCAGGGCTACATGATCTTCCATATTTTGCACCTTATCCTTATATGATTCCTCCATATGGGCTGCAAATATTTGACAACCCTTCCTGTAACACTTTTTCAACACCATTGCTGAAATTTCTCTGATAATCACTACCCTAGGAATTCCTTGGACTGTTCTTTGATTTCCTTCCTCATCTAGGCAAATGAATTCCTTGTTACGACAGTCTAATATGGCATGGTGTTGGTCCAACCAATCCATCCCAATTAGAAATTCATAGGAACCTAAAGGCAATATGTTCAAACTTCCCTTGTGATCATTCCATTCATGTCCATAAGACATGACTTAACTATCTCACTAACTTTTCTTTTGGCTCCGGTAGCCAGCTGCACCAACCAATATTTTCCATGCTTGTTCTTTGAAATTGAAAACTTTCCACCATATTAGGATATATATAACTATGAATAGCTCTTGAATCAATTAAAATAGTAATGGTTTGTTTGTGGATCATACCTTCGACTTCAATCATATGTGACTGATACTTTGCTTTTCTGTTTTCTAGGGATGCATAGATCCTGGGTACACCTCTTCCCATGTCCTCCACTGTTTTAGCTCGTTGAACATTGTGAACAACTCTCATTTTGTCACTTCTGTGAGGACAATCTTGAAACATATGATATCCTTTACAACCCCAACATTGAATAGGTGGATTCCTTGGCCTTTGACCTCCTGTCTCAATCGTTCTGGGTTCTCTGGAAGTTGGCTGTCCCTGAGGATTTTTTTTGAAGAATGCTGGCTTAGTTCCCTTCTTCCTCTGATCCATATTGAATTTATTCTTGTCTTTCCGAGATTTTTGGAAAGTTGGCCTTACTTTTTGTTGATCATATAGGCACTTAGCTCGCCTTATGGTCTTCTCCAAAGTTTTGGGATCATCATATTGTATTTTGTCATTGATGAATGATGGAAAACCACTCAAATACCTCTGAATCTTGATTGTCTCATCCTTTATGAAAGAGACATACTTCAAAATCTCTAAAAACCTTATTTCATATTCATCTATTGTCATACTCCCAAGTTTGAGTTCAAATAACTCTTTCATTTTCTTGTCATAGTACCTCTTAGTCAAGTATTTCTTTTCGAAATACTTCTTGAATTCCCCCCAAGTAACATTTTTCTCTTTGATGCACTTGCCCAAGTTGATCCCACCACAGGGATGCCTTTCCTTTGAGTTGATAGATGACAATTCTTCCTTCTGCATGAGAAGAATAATTATGCAATTGAAAATACTTTCTCATGCCCAACAACCATGTCTCTGCATCTTCATCCTTCATGTGCTCACCATCAAAAGTAGGAGGTTTGATTTTGTATGTTTCCCCTTGTAGATCATCCACCCCGGACCTCTTATGCTTCCTAATAGAGGATGGACTTGAGTTGTTGTGTGCTCTCTTAATGGAATGCCTCGGGGAGTGACAATGGTGTATGCTAACACTTCTTGTTCTTGTTTTCTCATCAGGAGACCTGCGACTTCCTGATTTTCTTGAGCCACTCTCCTTATCCAATTTATTTTCTATTCTTTCCAGTCTATGCATCAAAATCATGTTGAAGTATCCTTGTTGCTCCTTGGCTCTCATAAGCTTTTTGTTATCTACTCAATGAATTTGGACCTCTTTTTGCAATTTTTTAATAATTTTCTTCATGCCCATATCTTTATCTATTTCTTCTCCATGCCCATTGGAGTTTGTTCCTTTAAATCCCAAATGGGCATCCATTCCTCTAGCTTTATTCTCCAAACTATAAGCATTCTGTGCCTCCTCCATTTCTCTGCACTATGTGACAATTCAGTTTGGTTCTGACAATAGTTAATTCTGAAAAAACAATGTGCAACCAATAGAACTTTGTCAGGATCATTGTTCTTAATAATCTCATGGAAACATGAACCATTCTGATTCATTAATATATCAGATTTCATTTCTGTTGTTTTCCTGAGAAATTGACTGTTCAGATCAATTTCTGGGTGAACAATTATATCTATTGTTCAAGACCTTCCCAATAGCTTCTTTCATGCTCAATTCTGAGTTTTGAGCAGGAAGTTATGGTTACTTGAACAATTTGTCCCTTTTTTGTTCTTTAAACAAAATTTTCTGGTGCTAGCCCCTTTTCTTCAGCCCTTGGTTCGCATGTGACCATGGCTGTGACCCAGTGCTAATGATTTGGGCACTTATCCAGAGCCTTGAAACTTCGGCTCTGGAGCTTCAAACGTTTCCCTTTTCCTCGCATCCCAACATCATAGAACAATGAACTGTCAAACATGCAAAGAACGGTGGATCAATGGTCCACAAATTCCCAACATCCGATGAATGATACTTTCTATGGAACTATAGGCTTTGGGCTCTGGGACTTCAGAGATTTGGGCTCCAGGATTTCGGAGCTTCGAGGCTCTGGGACTTCAGAGGATTTCACCTTTGCACATCCCAAAACTCCCGAATCGCATATCTTCGAACACTTCCACGTCACCCTGGTGATGTCATTACGCCACGTTACTTCGACACTATGAAACTTCAAAATTTCCTTCCTTCCATTCCATTATGAACCATTCCTTCGAGAGTTTCAAGTCTCTAGACTTTAGGATCTGGCACCACACATCCCCTGTGACCATAAGGGGCCCACTAACCATGCTCAAGAAGAGGCCACATGGAGAGATATTAGAAGTGGACACGTGGCCCACTCATATGGGTGACATGTGTCACATTCTAACTAGAATTTGAATATTAAAAAGGTTCTTATCTCACTGACATGTGGCACACATCCCATGTGTCCACGTCATTTCGAGTGATGTCAACAAGCCACTTCAATTCGAAACTTCAGGCCTCGACGATTTTTATACTTGCACATCCCCAGTTCTCCTGACACCAAACTCCTAAACCTCCTTACCTTCTAAGCTCCACATAGTACTTCTGTCAACATCAAGGTGGTGGCACGTGGCATGTCTAGGAAGGGTCCACATCACTATTGGCGACGTCATCCTGCCACGCCACTTATTCTCTTTTTCTTCAGGACTTCGGGATTCGATGGTTTGTGCATCAAAACACTCCCATTCTCCCAACTCTAAACTCCCGAATCAAGATGATCCATCCTTGATAAAATCCAATGGTGAACACTCCCCCCCACGGATCTACGGTGTAGATTCTCTTCGGGACTTCGAAACTTCGGGCTTCGACCTTTCTTTCTCTTATAGCCCATAAATTTCACTGAAGTCATGAAGTCCGAATGACTTGGAGGTTAACCTTCATTCACTTTTCTCCATATCTGACGGTTCTGAAGGATCCTCCTCTCGAATAGATCCTACGGCCAATCAACACAGATGTTGTGGTTTCTTTCTTTGTGGTCATTTCTTAAATAGTTACACCTCCTATGCTTCCACACATAATCCAAGTGTTCTCTCCACGCCCTTCTGACACTAGGTACATCAAAATTATCTGGAATGTTTACTCTGAATTCCCTCGCTCATGGCCCATCCAGGTTCAATGTTGAAACCATGGGATATGAACTGGAATTTTTTCCATTTCGACAACAAATATTTTCTGATATTTTTTCTTCAACTTCCACTAACATGGCCCATCCAGGCTCAGTGTTGAAACCATGGCTCTGATACCATTTTGTAACATCTTCAGCCACCAATAGGCCAGACAACATCACTTCCTGGACATCTATCCTTGCGTTGATACCAATTCATGACATCCCTGGCCTTAACCAACAGGCCAGGCCATGCCAACGAATAAATTTCATGCTCTGATACTGTATATATTCATATACATATATATCTAATACAAATTAAACAACTATAGCATTCTGTTCATGTCACTATTCATGCGAAAATAACATTAAAACATATAAGCATTATACACAGACAAATCTAACAACATTATAACTTGATTTCAAGATACACATCATACAGAGAACATAGATTTGGTACTTATATTTTAATACATGACCACCAATTGTGTGCAGACCTCCCACGAATTTCCTAGCCTTAGACCACACTGCTCATCATGCTCAACAGTGGGTCACCTCTGAGCTGGGACTAAACTCCACCGGGAAAGGGATTCCTAGGCTTGGAAAGGACAATAGGAAGTCACATATATCAACAGGAAGGATTCTTTTCCAGGAGCCAGCTCACACTACAACCTACAACCTCTCATTCCCCACATGCTTGCCCCACCCCAGGAAGTTTTCCCTTTCTCTGCTCAACAATCCTTCTGCTTCTCCACTTCCCTTCTAGGGCTTCAACAATAGGCCAAACATGAATTCTCAGAGAAATATAGCTGTCATTGGGATCCCTATGGGAAAATCACTTCCCCAACATCCCCTCTCGCCTAGAGAGAGTTGTTTATAGGCATGGAAACCTTCTTATTCAGTCCACGGGCCTGACAACCTGCCTCTTCAAACCCATAGGCTTGAGAACCTTCTTCTTCAGTCCAGCTCCTAAGTCATTTCAAGTAAGGGTGATGGAAAAAACAAGCTTGGTATAAAACAGATGATGGAAGAAAGCCACACTCAGCCTAGGAACTGCATGGGCAACAACAACAAACCGTTAAGTCATAGTATGACTCATCCAAGGTATAGGTGCGTTGTGCTTCATAGGAAAAGTACGGGATAACTCAAAGTGCTTGCAGGTTTCAAAAGTGCGTGAATGAGGCAGATGGAAATGATGAAGGAAATGTCTCAGTGCGTGAATCAGAAAATATGGAAGACCTCCAGAGAATGGCGACTGTCCCATAATATCTAGGGAACCCTCAAACGAGCTTACTTTCCTAGCTATAAACTACATGCGCCCAGGTTGACACATGTCTTCCTGAAACTGCATGAGCTCCACTTAACACTCGTTCCCTTTCCCCAGGAACTTAGGACAACACTGATTATGTCCAACCTTAGCCTTTAGGAAATAATAATATAATATTATTCCTTTAGAGGTAATCCCTTTAGCTTAGCCCCTATTTCTAGACACTTAGCCCCTTCCCTTACCCTACCTAGTGGATCTTTGTCTCCCATAACTCTTTCTTCGTGGTCGGTCCACACACAACGATGTAATTTTATTAATGATATGAGTGTTTACATATAGAAAAATAGGCTCACTAGCCTTAAGAATCTAGGTTCTCTGGCCTAATAAACATATAAGTCTTCCAGCTTATAAACTCTTGTCTCACCAGCCTATAAACATAATTACAATTCAGTAGGGGCTCGACCTTGGGGTGTTAAAATCATGCTATATTCCTTAGTTAAATATATCATTGAAAATCCTATCCCATGCAGCTACAAAGCATAATAAATATAAGTCTCCATTGGAAAAAGAGGATAAAAGAGTCGTAGAGCTTGAAATCCAGTTGAAGAAGGAAAATCAATTCATTTCCCACTTGCAACAAGAGAACAAAGAAATGAAAAAATAATTGTTGATCATCATATGCATCAGAAAAGACCATTAGATGGCCTCCAGATATCAAGGAAAGGGTTAAATGTTAAAAACAATGAAGAACATAACTTTCACAACAAGCTCGCGCTGTGAAAGTGCTGAAGCAACAATTTCGCTACAAAAGTATGTTGCGAAAGTGTACTTTATTCATAACTTTTAAACCGGGTGCCCATTTTCCATGAAATTTGGACAAGAGATGCATTAGGGTAAGATGAATAAACTCACTTAATTTCAGATCAAAATACTTCAAGGTTTTCTAGAAATGAGCCACTGTCACCTACAACCATTTTTGGATTTTCTAGAAATGAGCCACCGTCACCTACAACTAGTCTACCTGAAGGAGTTCATTTTGTTTTCCCCGAAGAGACACTGATCATGGAGTAAGAAAAGGAATCTTAGAACCAAGGAGCATGGATATATTCAAAAGAGTGCGCAGGGGTACTATCATTGATCTTCTAGATTCCATTTTTCAGCACCACTCCATTCTTAGATAGCTTATCTTCTTCATTGTTCCTATCCCTGTAAACATGCATGAAGGTGATGTGAGAGAACATTGATTTCATAAGAAGAATGTCATGAAAAAGAGGGAAATTGTATTCCCCTTTCATCCATTGAATCATAAGCAGAGCATCTCCATAAATTTGAATTTGATAAATGCTTTGCTCTCAAGCTAGCATTAAGACTAGTTTTAGAGACACAAATTCACATAAGTTATTTGTGTTGCTACCCATTCCAACCATCAAAGAGATGTTGTGA
>ML783608.1:696556-725420 GCA_009831015.1 Picea engelmannii | reverse complement strand
GATGAAGGCATCCCAAGGTATTGTGATACCATTTAGGGAGGTTATTACAAATTCATCTTCGTCGATGGTGTCTCCAATCGCTTTCAACTGTTCTTTTATTTCAGAGATTCTGGAGAAATATTCTTGAATCATTTCTCCTTTCTGCATCTTGGTATTCTTCAATTGAGTTCTAAGATTCATCTTTCGGTTGATGTTCTTTCCTTCATATAGTTTTATTAGAGCATCAAACATCTCCTTCAGGGTTTTCTTTGACGATACATATGGGATCAGGTGGTCTTTGATTTAATCTGCAATGATTCTCTGAGCCCTGATTGAGTCCTTTTGATGGTTCACTTTCTCTACAACATCTTCAGGTTCCTCCACTTCTTCTTTGATAAATCTTGATAGGTCATTCTCTGCAAGGATCAGACCAATCCTATATTTCCAGGCATGGAAGTTGTCTATGCCTTCTAGTTTCTCAACAAGATTTGTGCTTGCAGACATCTTGTACTTTCGGCAACAAAAATAACCAAAAAATTGAAAGTGCTCGAAATCAAATTTTGACCTTACCAGGAGGTGCGCTTGGCTGAGGCGAGTAGCCTGGTGTCCTTAGATCTGAGAAAATCCAAATTTTACCCCATCAAATCTGATCTGCGGATTTCTGGACTAGTGCTTTCGGTACTTCTGGTACTCTGGTACTTCTGGTACTCTGGTGAAACTAGGGTTTCACTTTCTGGGATATCTAGCCATTGAAAAGGTGCACTCTAGGTGCCAAATTGATCCTTGGGGGAGGGTGCAACTTTCTAGGAGGTTAGGGAGCTGAAAATATTCACTTTTGCAAAACCCTAATTTTTGGGTACGGTAACAGTGACGTTTTTCCTCTTGCAAATAATGTTTTCTTCAGGTTGGCTCTGAAACCATGTTAATGTTTATGCCATTATTATATTTCTTTGCATTTCATTAGATAAGAGCATAATAAAACCAAGATCACTGAGAAATACACATTCACAAGAGACACAACATTTATCCTGGGAAACCCTCTAGGGGAAGAAAACCCAGCAAAAACTTCCTTATCATAAATATATACAATGTTCAAGAGATAACTCAAACCAATACAGAAAGTTCTCCCTAAGAGATGCGCCACCCTTCTTCTCCTCTCTCCAACTTGTAATTGCAGCTTGCCTCATAAGAGAATGAGCAAGTGAGTTGTGTGTTTGAAGTGAGGCGCTAGCCTCTTATTTATATCAAACTAGCACGTGTGAAAGGTCACAACTGGCAGGGCCGACCTCTCCCTCTGGGTGGGTAAACCCACCTTTAATTAATTATGGATCTTCCATTATAACTGCTGGGTCCGACTTCTTATTCTGTCCTTTGTAATTGTCTGATGATCAATCCGCAAAAGGGGATTTGTTCCTTATACAATTACCAACATGATTAATCCTCAATGGGGATTAATCCAATAACAATAATAATAATAATGACATGATTAATCCACAATGGGGATTTAATCCAATAATAAAATAATAATAAGAATGCTCTTCGCAGTTACATTATTTCAACAAAAGCATGGTCTTGTAGTAGTGTAATTGGAATTTCTTCACATTAATGCTAAATACATTTGCATCTATGGAGGTAAACTCAGTGTAAATGAATTGTCACTAACTTTCTCAACAATTTCTAATGGTCCACTTCTCAATGGCTTCAACTTCTTGGTTACCCCTTCCATCTGCTTTTTATTGAAATAGAGCCAACATTGTCACCCAAATTTTTTTTATGATCAATACTATGTTGGTCATGTCAAAGTTTGTACTTCCTTTGCCTCTTCTCAAGTCGTTCCTTCACTTTCAAATGTATCTACCTAATGATGTCGATGAATCTACTTGCTCTATTTTCCTCCTCGTTCAATTTATAGGAAACTCTTATTGTTCACCATCTAGGTAAGGGTTAAGACACAAACTTTCAAACTTCCCATGCTTCCTAGGACTTCCATGCCTCATATCCTAAAGGACCAAATCTCTTGGTTAATTGTCTCAAGGCCTAGCCTTATTATCGAAAGCATGCTTCATATTCTAATGGAATTCCTAAAACCTACTATGGACTTCAACATTTTGTTCCTTCATTCCCATCATATGACTAATTCTCCTCTTTATATCATTAGACTCCTCTATGATTTGAAAAATATTCATTTTTGGTAACTCAATTTGGATTGGGAGAATGGAATTTTCCCCATAAACTAGTTTAAAGGTGATTTCCTAGTGTCCCTTTTAGTACTTATGTAGTCAACCTATAAGGCATACCTTGAATGGGAATCCCAATCTCACTTGTTCTCAGCTAGTCTCTTCTTAATGATCCTCACTAAATTTTTGTTGGATGACTCTACCCAACCATTCCCTTGTAGATAACAATTAAGGAATGAGCCAAGATAAGATTGTACTTATGACATAAAGAAACCAATTCAATGGCCCTAAAATATTGAAATTTAGCAGTCATTATTTTAAGGGGGCACCCAAACCTAGGTGCAATATTCTCCTCCAAAAACTTGATGATTGTTTGAACATTTTCCTTCTTGGTGGGAATGGCCTCCACCCATTTGCTAAATTGGTGACTAATAGTCAAAATTCATTTATGCTTATCAATGGAATATATTATTATCTCTCCAATGAAATATAGGCCCCACTATAAGAATGGTGCATTAAATTCTAGTAGATTCAATGGAAATGTAGGGATCTTTTGCTTACTAGTAAACCTATGACAACCCTCAAAGTACCATACAAATTTATACACTTCAACAGAATATGGTAGGCCAATAATAACCAAACCTACAAATCTTATGTGTTGTAGCTTTAGCCTCATAATGTCCCATTCAAACACCACTATGCATGTCCTTTATCACATTTTCAACCTCCTTCCAACATACACCTTAGCAACAAACCCTAAGGGTATCTCAATTGCAACTTCTGATCCAAAATACAATACTTGATAGTTTTAAGTTTCAAAGATCTCCTCTAAGATTTATCCATGCCACTCAGACATTAAACATTCAAAAGGAAGTAATAAACATCTCTATACCAAGGGGACTCGAGATAAAAAGGTACCATTTGGAGACTCTAAGCTATCTGTCATTGAACATGATTGTGTATTTCAACTATGAGTAGATTCAACCCAAAAACTTATAAATTAGAATCAACCATTAACTCAACCTACCCCTACGCCTTAACTAAATTGGTCATTTTGATGGTCAAGTTGAAATCCTATATCTTAGAAATCCACCTTCCTCTCCTCTTATTTGAATCTTGTTGGCACAAAAATTCTTTAACAGAGGGATGAGGCAGATAAACAATTGGATTAGAATGAAAAATATATTCTATAAAACCCCGAGAGACCTCATTGATGCATACTCCTTATCTCTGATATTGTAATTTAACTCGACATACCCACCCTGAGAGAAGTTCCATCAAAAATCTTATTCCATAAACTATTTGGGTCAAGCTTCGCATCCGTGTTCATCAAATCCCTATAAAATTCCATTGGATTAGAATTTAGATTAATGACATATTCACCCATTTAATCAGCTATATACGATGGATAATTTTTAGGATTAGTATAATCACTCAAAGCATAGGTCATTTTAGGTTCCCTATACAATCTATAGGTTCTTCCCTCAAATATTGGGACCATGGAATATGACAAATCTAGTTGAAAATTTCCCATCGAAGTAGCACCCCAACTAAGTGAAAACAACATATAATAAGTGGGAGGGGAATTTTCCACCCCCATATCCATCATTACATGTTTCCAGGGTATTTTGACAAGTTCTAACACCGAATCCTTACTCATAACAATGCAAAGCAACTTCCTTCAATCAAAAGAATATGTCTTTATAAGATATGGTGATTTCTAAGCCCAATTTCTTCATGAATATCTAAGGCATTAAAGTATGGGGTGATACTCTATCATATATGTAGCTATGTAGGTGAAAACCATGTACTTCCAAAGTTATATATAATGGGGGTATATTATCATCTTTATTATCAAATGAAAAAGGCACTCATGAGCAGTGTAAGATCCTAAGTTTCTAGATTCTCAAGGTTAGGCTAGTTAGAGGTGGAAGGTTCTTCTTCTTTGAATTTTATTCTATATTCAAAGTCTTCCCTACTCCCAATAAGTATGCTTGATGCCCTCATATTCCTCTCATGGTCCTCTGCACGATTGAACATAGAGTCAAGGTTTTTTCATTTCCTTTTCCTCAATTGTGAGACAAAATTGGACTTTAATGAAGAAGCATATGTCACCATGGCATCTGGTTGAGAGGGTTTGACAACAATGGGGATCTTATAATATAATCTTGCGAACATTCTATTTAATTCAACCATGGATTAACCATTCTATCACTTCATAGTCAAACTATATTAATTAACATCTATTATATATCTTTCTTTGTTCCCCATCTAGCCAAGAACTTGTCATGGAAGTCAATTAGAGTTTTGATCTAATTATCTGGAAAATTACTAATCCTTTTTCTAGCCTCTCCCTTTAAGGAGTGAGTGAAAATTCTATGGCTATAATTTCTCACAACAACATTATTTCCACTTCCATACTCATAGTAAATTAGCATCATAAGCTCTCCCATTGTAGCACTATAATCATTTACACTATAAATTAGCATCATCAGATTGCATGAAGGTACAAATTTAATTCCTCAAAGAACAATCCTCTCATTGTCTTTATGGTTTCCATTCCTATGGTCCAATTGTCTCATTAGTTTGGAGCCTATGCCTTTGGGATGATTTTAAAATTTACCAAAGGACTCGTTCAAAGGAGTTCGACTAATATCATTGAGGTTGGTTCAAAGGTGTCAAACTAGTCATGAAACCGTGCATCCTCATAGAGACAGATGAAACAACTCCAAAGGAATCTAGTGCAAGGTGCATCATACCTGTCAAAGTAAATCTCATCCTCAGTTGAACAACCAAAGACCTATTTTATCCTGCCATCATCCTCATATCCATCTCTCTTTCTCTTGATCAACATCAAGATGCTCGATTTTCGAGTATTGGACTCTCACTTTGTATCACCACACCTAAGATACTTCTATATATATCTTTTGGTGTTGGTTGTACCTAATGATTATCTTAGATGTTTATCTATGCTGCACTTTTTATTTAGCCTCCTTTATCTTTCTTTCATCATTACCTAAGAGTTTCCTTTGCATTCCTACATTATACTCACATTGGAGGTATCTTTTAGTACCATTAACCTACTTTTGTAGTCATTTGTTGGACATTAATAAAATTATCTTATCTTGTTCCAACCTGCCATGACAATGGTGAGAGATTCTTGGTATTTGGCTAGTGATTCCTTTAACAAAGGCAACAATTTCCAAGTATAGCCTCAAGGACCTCTTCCGAGTATGCTATCCCCTTGTCAAACTTATGTATTTTCTCCTTCAAGTTTCAATTCTCCTCTTAGATATGAACATTAATGGCCCTTATATCTTCCAACCTTTCTCTTTTTTCAATGCATTATCCATGTTGAGTCTACCTTCTCCTCAAAGTGTTGACAACTTATTCAATGTCATTGATTCAACCACCCTCAAACCATTATGATCCATAAATGGTAGGCCTATGACAACTCATCTATCTTACCAAGAGAGATCTTCATTGAAAAATAAGAAATGTGAAAGTCTCTGCAATTACTATTGACTTGAGATCAAGATTCTCCAATGTGAATTCATTATCATGAAGAAATGGCTTTGTGCAAATATGGTTTCACATCTCTAAAGCATCCTCAAACATAACATCTAAATCTAGAGAAAATATCGCTATGAGAAATAATGAGAAATTAAAATCATGAGCAATGACATAAAATAACATGACATCAATCTCAAAATGCCTTACATTCTAATTAAACCATGCCTGTTGAATGGAGTTCACATTTCATGAATTTCAAGTAAACAATTGTCATCTCTTCCAAAATACTTAGCTCACTAACTTATCTTCTCATTTTATTGAGTGTAGGTACTGTTATCAGTGTAAAAAAAATTTGGACTCCAAGTCTAGGGACTTAGTAGGAGGCTAAATCGATATATAGGAGCGATAGAATAACAGACGGGGCCCCATCTGGCAGATGGAACTAAATCTAGAGGAGGTGTGAAGTTGATAGGACCCAGTGGATCATGGATTGTGGACATCGCCGATCAACGGTCCTGGAGCATATCGGGCCAAGAATTAGCGTGGGGGATAATATCTTGAAAATGGGCTGATAAGAATACCATGGTTTCGTCTCGAGGGAACATGGCGCCACCAGATGCATATCAAGGGGAAAAGTGGGCGAGCTTGAAACTGCTCAATCACACCCTGATGTCACGTGTAAACATATTATTAGATATGTCAAATAAAAGGGTCACATGTGGAAAGCGAAAGTTGACGGCCAGTCAAATCATCTTGTGACACTTGTTTGAGTACTTTTCGTCCATGCGATGTCGGGTGAGCATCGCTAAAAAACTGATTCGAAGGCTCATCATTTGAAATCAATATCCAAATGTGATAATCTGTTATCTATGTAAGGAATTTCGTCAATATCCCATGATTAGCACTCAATGACGAATGCCATTCAAAACATGGGTGACATTGCTTTGTTGTTGGCGATAAACATTTTATTCCAGAACAAGGTAACCATGAACCAAATCGTTCATCTAATTATTGTACATCTAAAGGAGATAAGCGCACGCTTCCCGATGAACCAGAGGAAATGGAGAAGACAGGTCTAGAGGCCTTCAACAAACTGGGATATTCAAATAATCTACCAAAATAGGAGCTCAATTGTTGTACATTACTCCTTCCATGGCCACTATCTATTTTTGGAATCTCGGGGAAGATGATCCGTTTTGAATTCCCTATGTAAATTATCTATATATACTATGAAAAAGATAAATGAATGGTTGGACTTACCAGAGAGGGGCTTGCCCTCGTAGTAGGACAACTTTGTAGTTTCTTATGAACTTTAATATAAGAAGATAAGGTTTTTATTAGATAATCGAGATTCATCACGGTGTTGATGTTCAGTTTGTTTTCCTGTTTTTCATACTCGTGAATGTGTTTTTGTTGCTAGTAATAATCTTTAAGTAATAGAAGGAATTCATTTTTGCTGGTTCTCCTTCTCATATCAATTATACTTGTTATGTATCTTTGGTTACTGTTTCAGACTTCACACGTGTTCGGTGCTCTATTTGTAGTAGCCAACCCTCATGTTTCCTCTTCTAATGCTTCACCAAGATATTCTCCCTCTATTAGACGCCTCTTGTTTATAGTAGTATTTCCTTTCCTCTCCCTTTCCATCTCATATTACTTATTTCGCTGAACACCATAGCTATTTTGCCTCTGTTCCCTTTGGAAATACACAACTTATAACTCTTCATACATTTTCAGGAACGAACCCCATTACCCAATGGCCTTGCTCTTCTGTTTTGTCCTACCACCTTTAAATTTTACACCATGACAAAATATGACCTCTGTACACACATTGCTAAATCTTCTGAATATCCCAATTAATTGTATGTCCAAGAGAGCCCTCTCTGGTTGGAAAGGTCAGAATCCAACCTAAAGTTGGTTGAAATAGTTACCTCTATTGTCTGCCTTCCAGGCAGATAGATTTACATAGTACTAACACTCTGGCGCCGTTGTCGGGGACGAAATTGAAAAATTTTCCCGGGGAAAGAACAAAATTGTTGAGTTCTAAGGTCTAAGAGCAGCGGACACTTAGGCACATATTGGTTGTATTCCTGCTCTGGCAACTCCACACATCAAAAAATCAGTTTGAAGGTGATTCCACTGGTAGAAGAATCCATAAATTTAAATTTTAACTCACAAATCCACTCTCAATGCAGAATCCAGCTTCCAAAAAATCATTGGCGACTCCACTCAAAATTCAAATACGATTCAAAGACTCCACTTGAAGATGAGAGCCCTTGACAGAGGTATGAAAGGACATCATGGGAGAAAACAAGTATCTAAAGTTGAGTTTTTTCCAAGACATTATATTTTTTGTTGTGAATTACCTCTGGTCCTTTCCTCAACATGCTAAACACATTTTTCTTTACCTACTACATTCAAATGATGATCATGATAATCCTGAAATCGTATATCCTCCTCTTAAAGTTATACAAATATTTCCTCAGTTTATCACTGATTTTGATAAAAATCTCCCATCTGAGCTATGTGATATGTTGATTAAGGTTGGTTGTCATTGATGTCAACCCTTGAAGAAATCCCCATAGCAAAAAGGTTTGGGTAATGGACCCAATATTGTTTGATGTAAAGATGACTCATTATTGTCTCGTCATGGTTGATAAGAATTAAATATGGATGAAATCCAAAGTGGTCCCCATATGGTGAAAGCCCTCATAGAAAGACGCTTTGTGGAGTAAGAGAACCCATGCTTAATTATGGAATAATGAGTTGAAGGATAGTGAATTTGTTAGGTAAACTATCCTAGATAGATAGTGCTTGTCATGTCGTTTCTGCTGGTATGTGGAACGTCACATAAATCCTCATGGTTAGAGAGTTATGACCATACAAAGTTGGAGAACCCCTCATAAGTCTTATAGAAGCCCCCAAGGGTCAAAGTGCTTTGCAAAAGAAATTATTTTAAATAAATAAGCCCTAAAATAAGGAAAGTGTAAGGCTATATGAAGATATAAATAAGAGGTAAATCTCACTCATTAAACACAGACTTGTACATTTTGTATATATATTTTCTTGTGTAAAGTTTCTTGTAAATACTTGTGGATACATCTGAAGTAGCGAACGTCTGAGGTAGCACGAAGGGTTGATGGAGAAATTCTCAGATTTATAGAAAATCCCATTTTCTGATGCATACGCGGGTTGTCTGTGTATAGGGTGCGTATACATTGAAGGTATACGAGGGCTGGCTGTGTATAGGGCGCGTATGTACGCACCCTATCTATTATACAACCCGTGTATGCCTTCTGAAACTAGGGTTTCCTTTCACTTGAAATTTTTTGACCCTCTGTAACTTCTTTCACATAGATCTGTAACCTGTCATTGTATCCAAACTGTAACTGTACCCTGTGCATGCATCCTCATACATAACCTCTATTCAAGGCAAGTATGTCTCTCTCTAGTCATGTGCCATATAGGTATGTCTAATCATGAACAAGTATAATATCCCTCAAACGATCTTAGTCATCAACCCCTTTCTAATATTCAATTTCTCAATACATCAATAAATACAAGATCTCAACCATGTACCATCAAAACTCTTAGCCATATGCCAAGAAATACAAGATGTGCCTCAACAAGAAATATCAATGATAAATATACCAACACTGTATTTCTGTAGATCTGACTTATACAAAGATCCCATGTAGCCACTAGTCTCTCTAGGGAGAATCCTCAAATCTCCATTGCCATTCCTCACGCATACATCAAAATCCAACTATTCATAGAAATAAGACATACCTTTTGAACCAATGGATGGATCTGATGTCTTTGATCACTCTAGACCTTCTCGGGAGCTTGATCTCAGAATCTAGAACCTCTGCACCTTCATCTTCTCAAGTTTCATGGCTTTATCAACATATACTCACCCTATACACAGTCAACCCGCGTACATACTCACCCTATACATAGCAAGCCCACGTATACCTTCAATGTATACGCACCCTATACACAGATAGCCTGCGCATGCATCCGAAAATGGGGTTTTCTATAAATCCAAGAATTTCACCGTCAACCCTTCGTGATACCTTAGACGTTCGCTACTTCATATGTATCCACAAGTATTTATCTACTTTCTACCTCAGATGTTCACCACCTCAGACGTTATCTACTTCAGATGTATCTACTTCTGAATGGGGAACTTGAAGAAGAAGTCTACATTGAACAACCAGAAGGATTTCAGTTGTCAGAGAACACAGATTATGTGTGTAAATTAAAGAAGGCCCTGTATGGTCTAAAACAGGCTCCCAGAGCATGGTACTCTAGACTGGATAAGTATCTGAAATAGGCAGGATTCAGAAAAGGAAGTGCATACAACCATCTCTACATCAAGGTAAGTCAAGGTAATATTTTATTAATTGAAGTTTATGTTGATGATATTATTTTTGGTAGTGATGATGACAGGTTAAGCCATAAATTTGCAAAAGATATGAAAAATGAATTTAAAATGTCGTTACTTGGAGAACTATCCTTCTTCCTGGGACTTCAGATATGTCAAAGCAACTAAGAAATTTTTATTTCTCAAACCAAGTATATCAGAGAAATGTAAAGAAGTTCGGAATGGAAGATTGCAAACCAGTTATCACTCCCATGAAAACGAGTTGCAAGTTGAGCAAAGATGATGATTCAAAGTCTATAGATCAGAGGCAATACAGTTCAATGATTGACAACCTACTATATGTGACAACATCCAGGTCAGATGTAAGGCAGACAGTTGGACAAGTGGCACAATTTCAAGCAGCACCAAAGAAATCACATGTATTAGCAGTGAATAGGACCATTGAAAGGTAGATCATGGAGAGTACCAACTCATATAAAAATGGAATACCAAAGTTTGATGGACATAAGTATGCTTTTTGGAGCATAAGGATGAAGACATATATACAGGCATAGAGATTTCAAGTTTAACAATCAATTGTAGATGGATACACAACACCAGCAGTTCCACCAACAAATGACAAAGCAGTGAAACTCGGTGAGAATAATTCCAAAGCCAAAAATGCACTTTTGAATGGTCTCAGTGATACGGTATTCACCAAAGTTTCACATTGTAAATCTTCTAAAGAGATTTGGGACAAGCTTCAAAATATTTATGAAGGAGATTCAAAAGTCAAAGAAGCAATTCTTCAAACTTACAGAGGTCAGTTCGAACAACTAAAAATGAAGGAAGATGAAGATATCGTAGCCTACTTCTTACAAGTCGATGAAACAATGAATGCAATCATAGGATTGGGAGAAGAAATCAAAGAATCTGTAATTGTTCAAAAGGTACTAAGATCTCTTCCTATGAGATTCAACCCTAAGATATCATCACTAGAAGAAAGATCAGATCTAAACTCAATAAGCATGGACGAACTGCATGGAATCTTCACAGCATATGAGATGAGAACTGAACAAGAAAATCCAAATGTAAAAGAAGCAGCCTTCAAAGCATCCAAAAGATCAAAGCAAAATAAAAAGGAACAAGAAGAATATAACATCAACAACGACATCTCAGAAGATGATGAAGAAGTGGCCAACTTCGTCAAAAGACTGAACAAGGGAACCACCGGTAGGTATAGAGGTTAGCTTCCTTTAATTTGTTTTAATTGTGATGGTATTGGTCATTTTGATAACAAATGTCCTCATAAGAAAAAGAGAAATGATGAAGGTTACTCAAAAGGAAAACACACATATAAAGACAAAATAACTACAAAGAAAGATTTTAAGAAAGGCTTATGCATCAAAGAAGACATCTAATCATCAGATGAAGATGAAGTCAGTGACAGTGAGACAGGAAGAGTTCTATTCATGGTAGTAAAATACTTTGACAAAGAAGACTCCGAAGAAGAATATGAAGAAGCCGAAGAAGAAGTGAAAGAATAAATTGAAGAGGCAGAAATTGACGTTTGAGAAGAATTAATGTAGAAGTTATCAAGAGAGAAAATAAGAAGAACAAAAAACTACAAACAAAACTAGACAAAAAAGAAGACACTCAAGAACTAAAAAAAATGATCACAAAATTGAAAGTTCAAATAGAAAAAGATAAAAGAATTGAAGAAGCACTCAAAGAACAGCTAGAAGAAAAGGACAGGATCATCGAAAACTTGGAAGCAAAGATTGTCACATTAAGAAAGGATATTCAAAAGAAAAATATGCAGAATATCTCAAAAATTTTGGATGATATTATCAGCAGTAAAAAATCTCATCTTGACAAGTCTGGACTTGGATACAATCAGACAGAAAATGGATCAAGCTCCAAAGCAATAGAGCAAGAAACAAATCCAAAAAGATATGCAGAAACAATCAAAGGGGACATGAAGATATACAATGAATATTAGAGGGACACTCCTCCACCGAGAAGATTTAGATTTCAGAATCAACAACAGATAGATAGGCCTCAATAAGAAGAATGAT
The DNA here is from genome assembly GCA_009831015.1 of Picea engelmannii. NCBI lineage: Eukaryota > Viridiplantae > Streptophyta > Pinopsida > Pinales > Pinaceae > Picea > Picea engelmannii. The sequence continues at coordinate 713,307 of ML783608.1, read as the reverse complement.
TCATACGAGCACCTCCTTTCAGAAGATCTTAACTCCCAGGTATCAAACTATGTTTTTTGGTTTATGTTATGCCTGTAATAATTTTGGACATAAAGCTGTAAATTGTAGAGCTAACAACATGAACAACAACAACTTTAAGAGTCATACACAAAGGGGTTATTCAAAAAGACCTAGTGAAACACAAACAAGAATTTACAACAGGTTTAAATCCTTGAGCACTGAAGTGGAATGTTACAAATGTAACAACTTTGGACACATGGCCAAAGATTGCAGAATGATAGTCCCTCCTAAAGAACCTCAACAGAATAACAACAATCACAAACAAGAACCTTAGAAAACGACATGGATAAGAGAGCAAGATCAGTATAGAAATGAAGAATGCACAGTCGCTCTACAAGCTAAGCAGAAGAAACATGGTTGGTATGTTGAAAGTGGGTGTTAAAAACACATGACAGGTGATAGAGACAAATTTCTTACATTGCGAAAGGAAAGAAATGGATCAGTCTCCTTCAGAAATGATAATTTAGCCAAAATCATTGGAGAAGGCACAATCTGAATTGGGAACAAGAATAAAAAGGCACAAAATGTTCTACTAGTAGAAGATATGAAACATAATCCTCTAAGTGTGAGTCAAATGTGTGACCAAGGTCATAAAGTTACTTTCGATTCACAAAAGTGTGAGAGAAGAAGAGAAGGTTCAGGGAAATTGGTCGGTACAGTTGCAAGAACTTCAAACAACATATATGTGTTAAGTGAAATTGGAAATGAAAAGTGTTGTCTAGGAAAAGAAGATGAAAGTTGGTTATGGCACAAAAGAATGGGTCACATGCACTTTGATAACCTTGTCAAAGTTGGCAAAAGAGAAGCAGTCAGAGAAATGCCCCAGATCACGAAACCAACCAACACTTTATGCAAGCATTGTTAACAAGGAAAACAAACAAAGACTAGGTTCAAATCAAAGGAATATTCAACAACAAGACCACTGGAAATTGTGCATACTGATCTAGTTGGACCAACTACAACAAAGGGATTAAAAGGTGAGAAATAATTTATGTTATTAGTTGATGATTATATAAGAATGACTGCAGTTTACTTTCTCAAGAACAAGTCAGAAGCTTTTGAAAACTTCAAGATCTACAAGGAAATGGTTGAAAATGAGATGGATTCAAGAATCAAATGCTTGAGATCTGATAATGGAGGAGAGTTCACTTCAAAGGAATTTATGGACTACTGCAGCAGTCATGGAATAAAAAGGAAATTCTCCGTTGCTAGGACACCTCAACATAATGGAGTTGTTGAAAGAAAAAACATGACATTACAGGAAATGGCTCGAACAATGATAATGGATTCCAAATTGACAGATATATTTTGGACACAGGCAGTGCATACAACAGTTCACATTCAAAACAGAGTAATTCTCAGAAACAACACTGATAAAACTCCCTACGAGCTATGGAAAGGAAGACCAGCAAATGTGAAACACTTCAGAGTTTTTGGAAGCAAATGCTACATCAAAAGAGAATATGGTAGAATGGGAAAGTTTGACTCTTGTGTTGACAAAGGAATACTTGTTGGTTACTCAAGTACAAGGAAAGAATACAAGTGTTACAATATAATATTAAACAAAGTTGTGGAAAGCATCAACGCAACAACTGATGAAACAGACAGACCATAATCAAAGGAAGAAGAAAACAAATCAATAGAACAAATTTTCGAAGAAGAAAATGAAAGAGAAGTAGAAGAGGAATATGAAGAGAATCCGACAGAAGCAGAAGAGCAAGTTCAACAAGGGTCTCCAAAGACACCTAGTAAATGAGTACAGAAGAATCATCCTTCAGAGCAAATTATCAGAAACAAAGATGCAGGAGTTGAGACTAGAAGAAAAATCCATTCACTAGAAAAACACACCTAGCACTCTTATCTACAATTGAACCAAACTGTTTTGAAGAAGCCAACAATGATGAATTTTGGAATAAGGCCATGGATGAAGAATTGGATCAAATAGAGAAAAATGACACTTGGGAATTGGTTCCAAGACCAAAGAATAAGAATGTGATCGACACAAAATGGGTTTTCAAGAATAAATTGAATGAATATGGATAGGTTGCAAGGAACAAAGTTATATTGGTATGTAAAGGATATGCATAGATTGAAGGAATCGAATTTGGAGAGACAATTGCCCTAGTTTCCAGAATGGAAGCAATCCGTTTGCTTTTAGCTTATGCATGCTCTAAAAATGTTAAAGTATATTAGATGGACCTAAAATCAGGTTTTTTGAATGGGGAACTTGAAGAAAAAGTCTACATTGAACAACTGGAAGGATTTCAGTTGTCAGAGAACACAGATTATGTGTGTAAATTAAAGAAGGCCATGTATGGTCTAAAACAAGATTCTATGGTTTAGAATGGAAGATTGCAAACCGATTATCACTCCCATGCAAACCAGTTGTAAGTTGAGCAAAGATGATGATTCAAAGTCTACAGATCAGAGGTAATACAGGTCAATGATTGGTAGCCTACTATATGTGAGAGCATCTAGACCAGATGTAATGCAGGTGGTTGGACAAGTGGCACAATTTCAAGCAACACCAAAGGAATCACGTGTATTAGCAGTGAAGAGGATTTTCATATATCTCAAAGGAACATAAGAGTTTGGATTATGGTATCCAAAAGGAAAGTATCTATCACTTATTGCCTACACAGATGCAGATTGGGCAGGTTGTATTGATGACCAACGAAACACCAATGGAGTACCGTTCTACTTGGGTGAGTGTTTAGTATCACGGGTAAGAAAGAAACAATCATCAATATCTTTATCTACAACCGATGCAGAGTATATTGCAACAACATCATGTTGTACACAGGTTCTTTGGATGAAACAAACTGTGACATATATACAAGTTGAGTATGATGAGCCAACTCCTATCTATTGTGATAATACAAGCACCATCAGTATCTCGAAAAACCCGGTGATGCACTCCAAGACGAAGCACATTCCAATAAAGTATCATTTTCTACGGGAGAAGGTTGCAGAAAAGAATACCAGAGTTGAGTATGTGGGCACAAAAGAATAAGTGGAATATATCTTTACAAAACCACTTCCATGGGAATCCTTTGAATATCTTCACCAAAGACTTGGAGTTATTTCTACTCCAAAATGAATTATTTTTGAATGCTTATCTTATATGTCTTAGATTTACACGAGGAAGCACCTTAAGAGGATAGTTTAGTCAGGGGGAGTAGCCCCAGATGGAAATATACCTTTTCCATTGATGACAAAGGGGGAGATTTTTTATCATTTGCAGAGGACAGAGGCATGGTTCCAGGGGGAGCAGATTTATCAGATGCCGAGCAAAGAGGCATGGTTCTAGGGGGAGCATGAGTGATATGATTTCAGTATTGCATCAGAGTGTTGCCATCAATGCCAAAGGGGGATATCGTTGATTAAGGTTGGTTGTCATTGATGTCAACCCTTGAAGAAAGCCCTGCAACACAAAGGTTTGGGTAATGGACCCAAGATGTGTGATGTAAATATGACTCATTATTGTCTCGTCATGGTTGATAAGAAGTAAATATGGATGAACTCCAAAGTGGTCCCCTTATGGTGAAAGCCCTCACGGGAAGACGCTTTACAGAGTAAGAGAACCCATGCTTAATTATGGAATAATGAGTTGAAGGATAGTGAATTTTTCAGGGAAACTATCCTAGATAGATAGTTCTTGTCATGCCGTTTCTGGTGGTATGTGGAACGTCACATAACTCCTCACGGTTAGAGAGTTATGACCATATGAATTTGGAGAACCCCTCATAAGTCTTATAGAAGCCCCCAAGGGTCAAAGTGATTTGAAAAATAAATTATTTTAAATAAAGAAGCCCTAAAATAAGGAAAGTGTAAGGCTACATAAAGATATAAATAAGAGGCAAAGCTCACTCATTAAACACACACTTGTACATTTTGTATATCTATTTTCTTGTGTAAATATTCTTGTAAATACTTGTGGATACATCTAAAGTAGCGAACGTCTGAGGTAGCATGAAGGGTTGATGGCTAAATTCTCAGATTTATAGAAAACCCCATTTTTTGTTGCATACGCGGGCTGTCTGTGTATAGGGTTCATATACATTGAAGCTATACGCAGGTTGGATGTGTATAGGGTGAGTATGTACGTAGGCTGACTGTGTGTAGGGTGAGTATTTGTTGATAAAGCCATGAAACTTGAGAAGATGAAGGTGCAAAGGTTCTAGATTTTGAGATCAAGCTCTCAGGAAGGTCTAGCGTGCTCAGATACATCAGATCCATCCATTGGTTGAAAAGGTATGTCTTATTTCTATGAATAGTTGGATTTTGATGTATGCATGAGGAATGGAAATGGAGATTTGAGGATTCTCCCTAGAGAGACTAGTGGCTACATGTAATCTTTGTATAAGTCAGATCTACAGAAATAAAGTGTTGGTATATTTATCATTGATACTTCTTGTTGAGACACATCTTGTATTTCTTGGCATATGGATAAGAGTTTTTATGGTACATGGTTGAGATCTTGTATTTATTGATGTATTGAGAAATTCAATATTAGAAAGGGGTTGATGACTAAGATCATGTGAGGGATATTATACTTGTTCATGATTACACATACCTATATGGCACATGACTAGAGAGAGACATACTTTCCTTGAGTAGAGGTTATGTATGCGGATGCATGCACAGGGTACAATTACAGTCTGGATACAGTGACAGGTTACAGATCTACGTGAAAGAAGTTATAGAGGGTCAAAAATTTTCAAGTGAAAGGAAACCCTAGTTTCATAAGGCATACGCAGGATGTATAAGAGATAGGGCACGTACATACGCCGACTTCATCACTATAGGTCGTGTATCTGTTGTATTTTTGTAGATACATGTTCAGTTCAGGTACGGTTTGATTATAGGGCAGTTGTACATATTGGATACATGGAACTGGTACAGGTTGATATAGTTGTACAACAATATATCTCACAGTGACATATTGATAGTGGTTCCATCATTCTACTTCTACTTCATGGCGGTTGGACGGAGCAAGGATAGGTGGTTGTATCCACCTTCAGGTTGTAGTCGGAGAACATAGGGGGTTGCAGACTCCTTCTGGTTGTAGACTGAGAATTGGGGAGTTGGAGCTTCCCTCAGTTTGTAGCCTGAGAAACCAGTGGGTTGGAGCCTCCTTCCAGTTGTAGCTGGAAAACAAAGGAAGTTGGTGCTTCCAATGAATGTAATTTTTCAAGACATATAAGAAAAAACATTCTGTGGTTTTCTCCCGATTTGGGTTTCCACGTAAAACACTGGTGTACTATGTATGTGTGTGATTGTTTATTTATTATTGCTCATTATTGGATAATAATTCTACATTGATATAAAATTTGAAGAAAAACGATTATAATTATGCTATTACTAATTCACCCCCCCTCTCAGTAATCCAACATGATAACCACAACCAAGTTGATGAGCCTCATGAAACCAAGGCTAATATTTCACCTCCTGTACTTGATCCAACACCTTCAAAGACCCAACACAAATACATACCTTTAAAATTAGACCACATCCTTCATAATTTTCCTCCAAAGAACTATGAATATCTAGTCGTGTTTGATGGGGAATATGGTGCCATCACAACTGAAACAAACATCCAAGAGTTTGAGCATTTTATAGATTTGTTTGAGATGGATCATGAAAATGTTTGTATGAGGTATTTCTCTCAATGCTTGAAAGGAGATACCAAATAATGGTTTAAACATTTGCAGCTAGAAACAATTAATTCATGGGAAGAATTGAAGAGTGGTTTTTCGAAGTTTTGGGGTAAGAAGAAATCTCTGGACCTACAACTTACAAAATTCTATGCCTTGAAAGGACAAAGCAATGAAACTATTTCCACATTCAGTAGAAGGTTTTCCAGTATTTATTATGATTTGACCAAAGAAATTCAACCCATTGATGTTGCTACCATGCTCCAGTATGACACTACTCTTCACCCAGATTTGTCTTTCCTCATGATGGAAAGAAGACCTGGGACCTTACAACAAATGTTTAATGATGCTCAGGAAATTCAACACAATATCATAGCATGTGAATATATTCGAAATGAAGGGTTGGGTGCTCCAGGACATGAGAATGGATATGAACAAAAAAAAGTTGACTAGAATCTAGAGCATAAAATTGATAACATCATAGGTCCTCTTGAAACTTTGAATGCTAATGATTTTGTAGAAGATTATATTCCACTTATTAAAAGAGAAAGCACTTATGTGGTTTCCGATCCACCCCATAATAATCATGAATCTTATTGTTTCATATATTCATTTGTGGACAATCAAGAAGATGAGTTTGCAAATCAGTCTGTTGAAGAGCAAGTTGATGCTCCAATTTTTTTCTTGCTAGATGACATTGCAGATGTTGCTGATTTTCCTATATATGATGAATATGGTGATGATTATGAGGTTGAATTCTTAGAAAAGAAAACTTCATGTTCTCCCCCTGAAAATGTTCATTTTCAACGGTGTAGTGAGATCCATTAGCTCACATATCATAGTTGCAAAGAAGAAAGTTCTGAACCAGTTGAAGGAAATTCTTTACCTCTATTCTTTTGTTCATTTAAATTCTTGAAAGAAAATTCTAAGATCATCATTGAGGCAAAGGAATGTGTGTTGATGCCAAGTCACAATGATTCACTCGAAAAAATTGACAAGAAATTGCAGCCATTGGTCGAAGATTAATCTGAAAATGAGTGTGTTCAACAATCCAAAAAGATGGAAAAATGTGCATGTGACAGAAATGAAGGAAAGACAGAAATTTCCAAATCATAAGTGATAACTTGCCATTATGTTTTTCAAAAGTGCTCAAACAAAATGTCAATAATGTTTCAGATCAAAAACCCTCCAGGTATGATGTTAAATTTGAAGAGAGCAGTAGACTTGCAAATGAAAAATATCTTCTGTTATGTTTTTCTTCCTTTGAATGGTTAAAAGCAAATCATGAGAAAATGGAGAAATTTGTTCAAGGGATTGTTGTCAAAATTTATTTCCCTTATCCTAAACTTGATGAAGATATACAACAAGATTTCTAGCAAGACAAAGTGTTTCAAAGTTGTCTTTCTTCCCCTATGAATGATGTGGTTGTTCAAATTCTATGTGGCCTAGACAAAGATGAGGATTCTGAAACTCCATATATGGAAACTTTAAGCAGTGAACAAACAAATGACATAGAGTTTCAGGAAGACAACAAAACAATATATGCCACTTTTCAATAAAAAATACAGAAAGATAATAAAGAGGTAGTTGTTTTATTTGATTCACTCGAAAATCATGGTTTTGAGAAAGCATCCATGAGAACTCTAGAATGTGAAATAGTTCATGCTGTTATCTTTCCACATTTGCAAGAATATTATGAACAAAAACTTATTCCCCTTCATTCATTTGTAAGCCAAAATGACAACCCTCAAGCAAATTTCCAGAAGGTTAATAAAACCAAACCAGAATTGTTTGATGAACAAGAGGATATTATTGATACACATGATCTGGCTATCATATCTGAAGATGTTCAAGGATGTATGAATGTTTTTGTTAATGTACATGGAAGAGTAGACAAACCTATTGCTTCCATTTCATTTGAAAATGTTCTCAGAATAGAAGAAATAGAGCAAGAATAACAAACACTTATGAAAGAGGCTTGTCTTTCTATTTTTGTTCATCAGGAAGAAATGTTTTTTCATGGTTTTCATAACCCTGTGGCACGTTATATGGAAAATTCGAACAATCAAAGTTTAAGGCTTATGATGGATTGTAAGCTCAGAGATGAATATAATGGCCAATCAACGTCAGTATTAGATATGGATTGTTTTACACCAGAGGTTTCTTTTCAGCCAGTGCTTTCTTCTGATTCAGGAGGTTGTTACTTCTAGCAGTCTCAACAGATTTATCAGCCTCTTGATGGGAATCGACAGAGTAAATCACATGAAATCCAAAATGAAGTGGAGGAAGTGAAGCATGGTTTTGGTCTTATGCATGTGTTGGAAGATCCATTTGCAATTTTTCTAGAAAAAATAAACAGTCCCAATGTTTTCAAAATTTTAAAATTCAAATTCATATATAACTTCTCGAAAGGGTTATCAGTGAATAGGCTTAGGAGAAAGCATGTGAAAAGAAAAAAAATAGTGGGTAAAATGTTGGCATGGCTGCATTGGCATTTTGATTTCACTTGAATGGTAGTACATTTGAGTAGTTAGGGTAGGTAGGCACAAATAAGCTCGTGGATCGGGCATGTTCTAGTTTAGGTCTCCAAATAAAGTATTCATTCATATGATTAATAGTGCGTCCAACCTACAGGTAATAGAGGTATGAAGACTTCGGTTTTCAATGGAAATTGGTGACAAGTCAAGGTATGACACACACCTGTTGTGAGAGAAGCTCCAATGGATAAGGCATAAGGTATGTTGTTCTTTGCTGCCTTGCAGGGAGGATAACATCCCCAGTTGGAGCCCATGTTATCACTGTAACAAATTTTTGGACTCCAAGTCTTGCGACTTAGTAGGAGGCTAAATCGGTATAGAGGAGTGATAGACTAGCAGACGAGGCCCCATCTAGCATATGAAGCTAAATCTAGCGGAGGTGTGAAGTTGATAAGACCTGACAGATCATGGATCGTGGACACCACCTATGAATGGTCGTGGAGCATATTAGGCCAAGAAATAGCGCAGGGGATAATCTCTTGAAAGAGGGATGATAAGAATACCATGGTTTCGTCTTGAGGGCACATGGCACCCCCAAATGCATATTGGGGGGAAAAGTGGGTGAGCTCGAAACCACTCAATCAAACCCTGATGTCACGTGTAAATATATCATTGGATATGTCAAATCCAAGGGTTGCATGTATAAAGGAAAGTTGATGGCTAGTCAAATCATCTCGAGACACTTGTTTGAGTACTTTTCATCCATGTGATGCTGGGTGAGCGCCTCCAAAAAACTGATTCGAAGGCTCATCATTTGAAATAAATATCCAAACATGATAAGATGTTATCTATGCAAGGAATTTCGTCAGAATCCCATGATTAGCACTCAATGACAACTGTCATTCAAAACATGGGTGACATTGCTCTATTGTTGGCGATTAACGTTTTATTCCAGAACAAGGTAACCATGAATCAAATCGTTCGTCTAATTCTTGTACAACTAAAAGAGATAAGCGTGCGCTTCCTGGTGAACCAGAGGAAATGGAGAAGACAGGTCCAATGACCTTCAGCGAACCGAGATATTCAAATATCTACCAGAATTATTGATGAAGATGAAAGAAAATCTTGCCGCACGAATATTGGCAACAAAATTTAACACATAGCCTTCAAATGAAACAGGGTCAGGTGAAGGAATTAGACTAAATCCTATCATGAAATATTTAATCATCAATGGGTACACAGATAAGTACCACATGAAGAAGAAAAGGACCAAACAATAGAAGGAGATTAAAGATGAAATGGTCGAAGGCAGTGGAGAAAGACAACCTATCTGGCTTGACACCTTAAAGGAAGAAATCACAAAACTGAAATAAATTACAAGCTAAATTAAGTGTCTTCTAGGAAATTTTGTGATGATGAAGACAAGTTGCGTTCAGGGTAGAATCTCGAATATGTCAATTTTTTTATTTTAAGGTTCCCTAGAAAATAGGAGCTCAATTGTTGTACGTTACTCCTTCCATGACCACTATCTATTTTTGGAATCTCGAGGAAGATGATCCATTTTGAATTCCCTATGTAGCTTATCTATTTATACTATGAAAAAGATAAATGAATGGTTGGACTTACCGGAGAGGGGCCTGCCCTCGTAGCAAGATAACTTTGTAGTTTTTTATGAACTTTCATATAAGTAGATAAGGCTTTTCTTAGATAACTGAGATTCATCACGGTGTTGATGTTCAATTTGTTTTCCTGTTTTTCATACTCATGAATGTGTTTTTGCTGCTAGTAATAATATTTAAGTAATAGAAGGAATTCATTTTTGTTGGTGCTCCTTCTCAAATTGATTATACTTGTTATGTATCTTTGGTTACTGTTTCAAACTTCACACATGTTCAGTGCTCTGTTTGCAGTAGCCAACCCTCATGTTTCCTTTTCTAATGCTTCACTAAGAGATTCACCCTCTATTAGATGCTTCTCGCTGATAGTAGTCTTTGCTTTCTTATCCCCTGCCATCTCATATTACTTATTTGGTTGAACACCATACCTATTTTTTCTTTGTTCCCTCTGGAAATACACAACTTATATCTCTTCATACTTTTTCAGGAACGGACCCCATTTCCCAATGGCCTTGCTCTTCTGTTTTGTCCTACCACCTTTAAATTTTACACCACGACAAAATATGACCTCTGTACATACATTGCTAAATATTTTGAATATACAAAATAATTGTATGTCTGAGAGAGCCCTCTCTGGTTGGAAAGGTCAGAATCCAACCTAAAGTCGGTTGAAACAGTTACCTTTGTCGTCTACCTTCCAGCTAGACAAATTTACAGAGTGCGAACATTCTGGCGCTGTTGTCGGGGACGAAATTGAAAATTTTTCCCTGGGAAAGAACGACATGGTTGAGTTCTAAGGTATGAGAGAAAAAGACACTTAAGCACATATTGGCTGTATTCCTGCTCTGGCGACTCCACACATCAAAAAATCAGTTTGAAGGTGATTCCGCTGGTAGAAGAATCCAGAAATTTAAATTTTAACTAGTGACTCCACTCTCAATGCAAAATCCAGCTTCCAAAACATCATTGGAGACTCCACTCAAACTTGAAATGTGATTCAGAGACTCCACTGGAAGATGAGATCCTTTGACAGAGGTATGAAAGGAAATCATGGGAGAAAACAAGTACTTAAAGTTGAGTTTTTTCCAAGACATTATATTTTTTGTTGTAAATTACCTCTGGTCCTTTCTTGAACATGCTAAACAATTTTTTCTTTACCTACTACATTCAAATGATGATCATGATAATCTTGAAATTGTATATCCTCCTCTTAAAGTTATACAAATATTTCCTCAGTTTATCACTGATTTTGATCAAAATCTCCCATCTAAGCCATGTGATAAACACAACCAAGTTGATGAGCCTCATGAAACCAAGGCTGATATTTCACCTCCTGTACTTGATCCAACACCTTCCAACACTCATCACATATACATAACTTTAAAATTACCTGACATCCTTCATAAGTTTCCTCCAAAGCACTATGAATATCTACCTGTGTTTGATGGGAAATATGGTTCCATCATAGCTAAAAAACACATCCAAGAGTTTGAGAATTTTATAGATTTGTTTGAGATTGACCATGACGATGTTTGTATGAGGGATTTATCTCAATCCTTGAAAGGAGATACCAAAGAATGGTTTAAACATTTGCAGCCAGAAACAATTAGCTCATGGGAAGAATTGAAGAGTGTTTTTTTGAATTTTTGGGTTAAGAAGAAATCTCTGGACCTACAACTTACATAATTCTATGCCTTGAAAGGACAAAGCAACGAAACTATTTACACATTCAGTAGAAGGTTTTCTAGTATTTATTATGATTTTCCCAAATAAATTCAACCATTGAAGCTACTGCCATGCTCTAGTATGCCACTATTCTTCACCCAGATTTGTCTTTCCTTCTGATGGAAAGAAGACCCGAGACCTTACAACAAATAATTAATTATGCTCAGGAAATTCAACACAATATCCTAGCATGTGAACATATTCGAAATGAAGGGTTGGGTTCTCCAGGACATGAGAATAGATACGAACATAAAACAACTAACTGGAATCTGGAGCATAAAATTGATAACATCATAGGTCCTCTTGAAACTTTGAATGCTAATGATTTTGCAGAAGATTATATTCCACTTATTAAAAGAGAAATCACTTATGTGGTTTCTGATCCACCCCATGATAAGCATGAAACTAATTGTTTCATATATTTATTTGTGGATAGTCAAGAATATGAGTTTGCAAATCAGTCTGTTGAAGAGAAAGTTGATGCTCCAAGTTTTTTCTTACTAGATGACATTTCATATGTTGCTGATTTGCCTATATATGACGAATATGAAGATGATTATGAGGTCGAATTCTTAGAACAAAAAACTGCATGTTCTCCCCCTGAAAATGTTCCTTTTGAGAAGTGTAGTGAGATCCATCAGCTCACATATCACAGTTGCAAAGAAGAAAGTTTTGAACCAGCTGAAGGAAATTCTTTACCTCTATGGTTTTCTTTATTTAAACTGTTGAAAGAAAATTCTAATATCATCATTGAGCCAAAGGAATGTGTGTTGATTCCAAATCACATTGATTCACTGGAACAAATTGAAAAGAAATTGCAGCCATTGGTCGAAGATGAATTTGAAAATGAGTGTGTTCAGCAATCCAAAGAAATGGAAAAATGTGCATGTGATAGAAATGAAGGAAAGGAAGAAATTTCCAAATCAGAAGTGAGAACCTTTCCATTATGTTTTTCTTCTTTCAAAGTGCTCAAACAAAATGTCAATAATGTTTCAGATTAGAAACCCTCTAAGTATGATGTTAAATTTGAAGAGAGCAATAGACTTGCAAATGAAAAATATCTCCCATTATGTTTTTCTTCCTTTGAATGGTTAAAAGAAAATCATGATAAAATGGAGAAATTTGATCAAGGGATTGTTGTCAAAAGTCATTTCCCTTCTCCTGAACTTGATGAAGATATACAAGAATATTTCCAGCAAGACAAAGTGTTTCAAAGTTGTCTTTCTTCCCCTATGAATGATGTGGTTTTTCAAATTCTAAGTGGCCTAGACAGAGATGAGGATTGTGAAAATGCATATATGGAAAATTCAAGCAGTGAACAAACAAATGACAGAGTTTCAGAAAGAAAAAAAAACAGTGTATGCCACTTTTCAAACAGAAGTACAGAAAGATAATAAAGAGGCAGTTTTTTTATTTGATTTACTTAAAAATCATGGTTTTGAGAAAGCATCCATGAGAAATCTAGAATGCAAAATAGTTCATGTTGTTATATTTCCACATTTGCAAGAATATTATGAACATAAACTTATTCCCCTTCATTCATTTGTAAGCCAAAATGACAGTCCTCAAGCAAATTTCCAGAAGGTTAATAAAACCAAACCAGGATTGTTTCATGAAAACGAGGATATTCTTGATACACATGATCTAGCTATCATATCTGAAGATGTTCAAGGACGTATGAATGTTTTTGTTAATGTACATGGAAGAGTAGAAAAACCTATTTCTTCCATTTCATTTGAAAATGTTCTCAGAACAGAAGAAATAGAGCAAGAATAACAAACACTTATGAAAGAGGCTTGTCTTTTTGTTTTTTTTTTCATCAGGAAGAAATGATTTTTCATGGTTTTCATGACCCCATGGCATGTTATATGGAAAATTATAACAGTCAAAGTTTAAGGCTTATGATGGATTGTAAGCTCAGAGATGAAGATAATGACCAATCAATGTCATTATTAGATATGGATTGTTTTACACCAGAGGTTTCTTTTCAGCCAATGCTGTCTTCTGATTCAGGAGGTTGTTACTTCCAGCAGTCTCAACAGATTTATCAGCCTCTTGATGGAAATCGACAGAGTAAATCGCATGAAATCCAGAATGCAGTGGAAGAAGTGAAACATGGTTTTGGTCTTATGCATGTGTTGGAAGATCCATTTGCAATTTTGTTAGAAAAAATAAACAGTCCCAATGTTTTTGAAATTCTAAAATTCAAATTCATACATAATGTCTCGAAAGGGTTATCAATGAACATGCTTAGGAGCAAGAATGTGCAAAGAAAACAAACAGTGGGTAAAATGCTGGCATGGATGCATTGGCATTTTGATTTCACTTGACTGGCATTACATTTGAGTAGTTAGGGTAGGTAGGCGCAAATAAGCTCGTGGATCGGGCATGTTCTAGTTTAGGTCTCCAAATAAAGTATTCATTCGTATGATTAGAAGTGCGCCCAACCTCCAGGTAAGAGTGGTATGAAGACTTCAGTTTTCAATGGACATTAGTGACAGGTCAAGGCATGGCACACACCTGTTGTGAGATAAGCTCCAATGGATAAGGCACAAGGCCTGCTATTATTTTTTTCCTCGCAGGGAGGATAGCATCCCCAGTTGGAGCCCATGTTATCACTGTAAAAAAATTTTGGACTTCAAGTCTCGGGACTTAGCATGAGGGTAAATCAGTAAAGAGGAGCGATAAAATAGCAAATAGGGCTCCATCTAGCAGACGGGGCTAAATCTAGTGGAGGTGTGAATTTGATAGGACTCGATAGATCATGGATCGTGAACGCCGCTGATCAATGGTGTGGAGCATATCGGGTCAAGAAATAGTGCGGGGGATAATCTCTTGAAAGTGGGCCGATAATAATACCATGGTTTCATATTGAGAGCACATGGCGCCCCCGGATGCATATTGGGGAGGAAAGTGGGTGAGCTCGAAACCGCTCAATCACACCCCAATGTCACATGTAAAAATATCATTGGATATGTCAAATCCAAGGGTCGCATGTGGAAAGGGAAAGTTGACGGCTAGTCAAATCATCTCGGGACACTTGTTTGAGTACTTTTCGTCTATGCGTTGCTGGGTGAGCGCCACCAAAAAACCGATTCCAAGGCTCATCATTTGAAATCAATATCCGAACTTGATAAGTTGTTATCTATGCAAGGACTTTCGTCAGTAGCCCATGTTTAGAACTCAATGACAACTGTCATTCAAAACATGGGTGACATTGCTTTGTTGTTGGTGATTAATGTTTTATTCCAGAACAGGGTAACCATAAATCAAATCGTTCGTCTAATTCTTGTACAGCTAAAGGAGATAAGCGCAGGCTTCCTGGTGAACCATAGGAAATGGAGAAGACAGGTCCAACGACCTTCAACGAACTGGGATATTCAAATAATCTGCCAGAATTATCGATGAAGATGAAAGAAACGATTGTCGCACAAATATTGGCAACAAAATTTCACACAGATCCTGGAAATGAAATAAGTTCAGGTGAAGGAATCAGACTAAATCCTATCATGAAAGATTTAATCATCAATGGGTACGCAGATAAGTACCACATGCAAGCTGTCAAGAAGAAAAGGACCAAACAACATAAGGAGATTAAAGCTGAAATGGTCGAAGGTACTGCAGAAAGCCAACCTGTCTGGCTTGACACCTTAAAGGAAGAAATTGCAAATCTGAAATAAATTACAAGCTAAATTAAGTGTCTTCTAGGAAATTTTGTGATGATGAAGACAAGTGGCGTTCAGGGTAGAATCTCGAATATGTTAGTTTTTTTATTGTAACATTCCCTAGAAAATAAGATCTCAGTTGTTGTACCTTACTCCTTCCATGGCCACTATCTATTTTTCGAATCTTGGGGAAGATGATCCGTTTTGAATTCCCTATGTAACTTATCTATATATACTATGAAAAAGATAAATGAATGGTTGGACTTACCGGAGAGGGGCTTGTCCTCATAGCAAGAGAACTTTGTAGTTTCTTATGAACTTTAGTATAAGAAGATAAGGTTTTTCTTAGATAACTGAGATTCATCACGGTGTTGATGTTCAGTTTGTTTTCCTGTTTTTCATACTCATGAATGTGTTTTTGCTGCTAGTAATAATCTTTAAGTAATAGAAGGAATTAATTTTTGCTGGTGCTCCTTCTCATATCGATTATACTTGTTATGTATCTCTGGTTACTGTTTCAGACTTCACTAGTGTTCGGTGCTCTATTTACAGTAGCCAACCCTCATATTTCCTCTTCTAATGCTTCACTAAGAGATTCTCCCTCTATTAGACGCCTCTTGCTGATAGGAGTATTTTCTTTCCTCTCCCCTACCATCTCATATTACTTATTTGGCTAAACACTGTTAAGAACCAAATACCAATAGCATAGAAAAACCTCAGAAAAAGTACTCAACGCCTTGAAAAAGAGATAATTTTAGATAATAAGCCTCTTCGAGGGGGAAACCTCCTTTTACCCCACTTAAATGTTCAAGTACGAGATGATTCAAAATGAAAATGTCTCCTTGGTATATATAGGAGACTAGGAGGTATAATTACAACTAATGGCCTAAAGCCGACATAAATAAAATAACATTACTAATATAATATGCCCCAATTAAGGGGTAATGAGCCCATATTAGGGATTAACATGCCCCTCCCCTTGAAATAAGTGTTGTCCGCAACACTTGAGTAACTCTAGATGCTTCGGTATAAAATACTCATCTTCCCAAGTGGAATCTTCAGCCGGTAGTTTCCTCCATTTAATGAGATACTCTGAAATGGATCTATTCCTCAACCGACAAATTCTTGTGTCAGTGATGGCTTCAGGTTCCAATATGATTTTTCCTTCCTCGTCAAGTTCTGGCAATATAGTTTGAACCGGGATCTTGTTCACTATCTCAGTTTGTCCATTAGATTGAGGATGATAGGATGAGCTATGAGCCAATTGAGTACCCAAACAAGAAAATAATTCTGTCCAAAAATGTCCAATGAAGATGGGATTTCTGTCACTTACAATAATTTTTGGGCTGCCATGTAGCTTTTGAACTGTCTCCATGAATGCAGTGGCAACTGTACTATCTTTGAACGAATGAGAGAGTGCACAAAAGTGTGCGTACTTGGTCAGTCTATCAACAATCACCATGATGACACTCTTTCCTTCAGACTTTGGTAACCCTGTGATGAAATCCATGGAAACCTCCTCCCAACACTGACTTGGGATGGATAATGGTT
>ML783608.1:643322-660775 GCA_009831015.1 Picea engelmannii | reverse complement strand
AACATGTACTGTAGCTACAACTGCAACTGCAACTAGTTCTGAGACTGCAACTGCAACTGCAACTTAGGGTTTTATGAGGAAACCCTAATTTTTCAAACTTCAAATTTTGAAATTCTGATCCAAGGGATAGGTGCGCTGAGCTGAGGCGAGTTAGATGGTGCAGTCGGAATTTCGAAAATACAACTTTTACCCCCTCAAACTTGATCTGTGGATTTTTGGACTGGTGCTTCTGGTTTTCTGGTACTTCTGGTACTCTGGTACTTCTGGTACTTTTGGTACACTGGTTTTCTGGTTTTCTGGTACTTTGTGAAACTAGGGTTTCACTTTCTGGGAGATCTAGCCACTGAAAAGGTGCGCTCTAAGTGCCAAAATGATCCTTGGGGGAGGGTGCAACTTTCTAGGAGGTTAGGGAGCTGAAAAGATATACTTTTTCAAAACCCTAATTTTTGGGTACGGTAACAGTGACGTTTTTCCTCTTGCGAAATATGCTTCCTTCAGGTTGGCTCTGATACCATGTTAATGTTTATGCCATTATTATATTTCTTTGCATTTCATAAAGATAAGAGCATAATAAGAACAAGATGATTGAGAAATACACATCCACAAGAGACACAACATTTATCCTGGGAAACCCTCTAGGGGAAGAAAACCCAGCAAAAACTTCCTTATCATAAATAGCTTATACAATGTTCAAGAGATAACACAACCAATACAGAAAATGTCCTCCTCAAGAGATGTGCCACCCTTCTTCTTCTCTCACCAACTTGTAATTGTAGCTTGCCTCATAAGAACATGAGCAAGTGAAGTGTGTGTAAGAAGTGAGGCGCTAGCCTCTTATTTATATCAATCTGGCACGTGTGAAGAGTCACCATATGGCAGGGCCGACCTCTCACACTAGGTGGGTAAATCCACCTTTTATTAATTCTGGCCCTTTCATTATAATTGTTGGGGCCGACTTCTTGTTCTGCACTTTGTAATTGCCCGATGACCAATCCACAAAAGGGGATTTGGTCCTTATACAATTACCGACTTGATTAATCCTCAATGGGGATTAATATAATAACAATAATGTTAATAATGACATGATTAATACTCAATGGGGATTTAATCCAATAACAAAATAATAAGAATTCTCTTCGCAGTTACATTATTTCAACAAATACCTGCCTCAAAAACTTGAAAAGGTGATGATTTGTATCTCTTTAATCTTTATCTTTCATTTGGAACCCCTTTCACATGATCTGGACACCAAAAAATTTGATATGGGCAAAAATATGAGCATTATTTCATTCCTTGTGCTTTCGGTGGCTTACAGGTGTAAAACAGAATAGGGTTAGTTGTTGAAAGCAAAGCTTTCAGCAACTAACAATGCCTTGATGAAAGCAAATAAGCTGCCGAAAATTTTGAGTTTTCCACAACTGTTCAAAACTACAAAAATGGATTTTCTTCGATCTATATACTCCTTAGGGTCTTCATTTAGGTTCTCAGCAACTTCATATAGAACTCTTAAATCAAGATGTTCTCTTGGCTTAGTATTTTTTAGCCTCAACTTGATCCTTAAACGTCTAATCATTTTAAGCAATTTACGATTATCATTGAGCAATTTCTTATTCCTCTTCTGTTCCTTTACGTGCATTTTAGATAACCTTTCAAAACAATCTCTTACCTCATATAAGGTGTTGCTTATAGTCTGGTTTTGGTATTTGATGACCCTCTCAAGCAACTTCATCTCTGCTATCTCTTCTTGGATTTTTTCAATCTTTGATGGTTTGCTCACCTTGATGTGTCTGCTTGTTGATGTTTCAGGAATCTCCAAGTCTGGGAACTCTGGTGAAAAAGGTGATTCTTCAAGAACATATTGCTCAGGAATCTCTCTTTCCACTGGCTCTAAATTCTCCTCTGAATATGTATAAGGCAGATTCAAAACGTTTTTACCAGAGGCACTTGTTTTCCCTTCTGCAACTTGGCTAAAATCAAGCTTCTTTTTGGTTTTCTTGGACTTGGAAGAAGAAGCTGGATCCTCTGTAATTACTGGGGAAATGGATCTCCTTTTCCTTTTACTGCTCTGTGGTGATGAATACTTAGTGGATGAAGTCTTCTTCTTGTTCTTGGGTTGGGGTTCTAGTTCAAATTCACCCCAGAAAAGAAGATACTCCCAACTCTTATCCCTCTTCTGTAATTCTTGAAACACTATGAGTTTGATAAGACTCTGATGGGAAAGTCTACCCTGCACCTTGCTAGGTATGGCCTGGACCTGGTGTGCCATATTTGTCAAGCTCTTGTGAAGGTAGAAGGGAATATTCAGAGGACATCTACCTGTGAAATGGTTCAAGAGCTTGAAATGGTAGAACATTACTCTACTATATCTTCCTTCACATGTTATGTATACCTGGATGGATTTGAGCAAGTGTTGCCACTTTTCTTCCAAGTAGGATCTAGGGATGTCCTTTTTCAAAGTAATACATTTGTGCTCAGGTTTGAGATAAGACCTGAACTCAATGTCTTTGGTAGTGGTTGACTTGAACCATATTTCACCAGTCCTAGGCATCTCTGTTGCTGCTGCAACAATTGCTTCATCAACTTGTACCTCAATTGTTCCAACTTTGGATTTGGCTCCATCAAAGGTCAATGCAAATGCTTCATCCACACCTTGATGAAATCCTTGGAGTTTTTCACAGAACCTGTAGCATCGAGCATCCCTGAACATCTGGCGAATCTCAGGGTGAGCTTCCAGATAAGTTATGTCATTAAGCTCCTTCTTGAGCAAAGTTCCTCCCTTCTTCATCTACAATAATAGTTGTCAATACCTACAATACAATAAAATCAGGTGTGGGGAGATACAATAGCATTGATAGGGGACGGATTGAAGTTTGGGCGGAGGAAAAATGTGCGATATGGGGGAAAAGATTTTAACGAAAACCCTTGATAAAGAATGAAACTCAAATCATAGTGATGATTGTATCATTCGACCAGGATGGAAAAATCACGTGGTAGATCAAGTAAAGAAAAATGATGTGGGCTTATGGTGATCGGATCTACTAGATTAGCGTTAAACAAATCTCACTAAATAATCATATCGGACAAACAATCACTTGCCCAGATCGTATTATGATCCAATTTCAGTTAATTTCGGCAGCAGTTGAGATGATGATGTTGTGTACTGATGGCAGTTTGAGAGTCCGATGGGATAGTCTGAACGTTAATCGACTCTGTGATTTCCACAACTTAAAATGCCTCACACATACCATTTTAGTTACTAAAAGTGACAACTTTCGGCAGCTTAGAATACTTTGAAAAAATCGCCCTTAGCTGCCGAAAGTGAAATTTAAGAGTTTTTATAATAAAAGTACAGATTCATCACTTTTTGAAAAGGTAAGTATAAAGCTCATCTTAAAGACATTGAACTCAAAAAATCTTTCATCTAGTGATCCATCTTATTACCTAATAACCATAACTATTAGCGATCAAAATTCACTATTATTTTGATGAATGTTTTCATCACTCTTCACTTGATTTATCGTTTTCTTCAGTCTTTTGGCCAGTGTCTTAAGCTCCATATTTTTGTCAAGCTCCCGATTAATTACTTTTGCCCCAAAATACTTTGGCTTCATCCTCTTGACCTGCGCATAAATGGTTAGAAATCTCAGTTGAACTCTGCACAACCTATTCTTGAGTTTGATGTATTCCTAGTTTCTTTTAGTTGAGATTGTTATTAAAAGAAGAGCATGTTTTTAAATGGATTTATCCTAGACTAAATCTAAAGGTTTTAAGTCCAAATCAGTCAACATATGCCTAACTCCATGTCTATAAGTCAAACCACAAGTTTTATGCCACACAATACTCCAAAGACTAGAGCACTAAGTCAAAAGTTTAAGGCTAGTCGACACCCAAATCTGACCACTAATCCAGCCATGATTTAAGCCATGAAACAATCCATCTTCCAGGTCAAGTCACATGTCGATATGTCAAAAGACTGCAGGTTGCTAAGTGTTTGATGATATAAGTGCCAAATATTGCGCAACTTTCCAATGAAGAAATGTAGCATTTGTTGTTG
Organism: Picea engelmannii; assembly: GCA_009831015.1. Lineage (NCBI taxonomy): Eukaryota > Viridiplantae > Streptophyta > Pinopsida > Pinales > Pinaceae > Picea > Picea engelmannii. Next base: position 656,721 of record ML783608.1, on the reverse strand, counting down.
GAATACTCACTCCACTGCCAATACAATTTAGATATGGAGTACCACCATAAGCAGGTCAGCAATTTATGCCTCCAAGTAAGCCAACAGTTTCGGAATATGGCTCAAGGTATACCATCGTCAAACATTGGAAATGATCCATCTGTTCAACCACAGCCTGTGCAGTATCCTCCACAAATGTAACATTTTCCACGTCCAGGGTAACAACAACAAACTCCACCTTCATCTAAGGCTCCTTCTATGACATATCTTCAACAGCCAAGGCCAATGGCAAATGGAGCTCCTCCATCTCAGCAATCTCAACAACATAGGCATTTACAGTGCCATATGAGAAGGTCGTATCATATAAATGCAGTCCGAGCTCAGATAAACAGGTATCAAGTTCCACTGGAAATGAATGTCATGATAAATTACTTTGGAGAACAGCTCCAGAGATTTTCATTTACATTCAATGGTTAGGTACATCCTTACGGATCCCGTTGCGTGAAGCCACCAATTATCTATAGTGATGTCACTCACCTAAAGCCTATGACTGTATTTTGGTTTAAGATAGCCCAGAGTATGACTGCTCAACCCATGAAATATGCTTTAGATGTGGAGAATCCTCTCCTGGTACCCCACAGTTGTTGTTGTTGCTGCAGCATTTGGATTGCACCTGTGACAAAGGGAGATGGCCGATAACAGGAGCTATGGTTCGACTCCTCAACTAGGCATAGGGAAGATATTATTGGATGCACAGAACCACTGGTTTCGTCCAACTGAGGTTTATGAGATTCTTCAAGAACTATAACAGATTTTTCCTTACACCAGAGCCACCTTTCAAACAAATAGGTGGTTCATTGTTTCTATTTGATCAGAAGGCATTACGATCTTTCCGAAAATATGGCCACAATTTGCAAAAGGAAAATATGGAAAAACAGTGAGGGAGGATCATGAAAGGTTGAAAGTTGGTAGTGTTAGTGCCCTGCATTGTTACTATGCACATGGGGAAGATAATGAAAACTTCAAACGTCGAAGTTATTCGATGCTTGAGGAGAAATATGAGCACATTGTTCTTGTCCATTACAGAGAAGTGAAAGAGGGTAACGGGTCTGCAATACATTCTCTAAAACATAGAGAGAGCTCTGGAAAGTGAAAATCTGAGGGGCCAACTAACTTCCCCCGATTGCTTAGCTTAGGCAAATTCATCTACTATACAGTCCAAAACCATTTATGCCTCAAGTCCAAGATCAGTTGAATGGCATGGGTTTGGAGCTTAAAGAATTACAAATTTAGCAACCTCAAGGGCAATTGTCCTATGGTGGAGGTGGTAATAGAGACTGAGGTGGTTACGATGGAGACCGAAACAGAGATGGATATGATGAAGACAACAAATAGCCCAAGTGTCGAATCATCCAAGAAACAAGTTTAGTTTTGACCAGCAAGGATTTTCCTTTTTGACCAAGACAAAACTTTCACCAGCGCAGAAGGCAGAATTATAACCAGTTAGCTGATGAAAAACAGAGCTTTCACCAGCTAATTAGTAAATCTTAAGGAGAAATAGCTGGTGAAACCTGAGACTGGCCAGGGAAGGTGTATTTTTTCCCAGATCAAAGTTTTTCTCAACCGAATCTCTTGAAAATGCTTTCTAAAGATAAATATTGAATTATAGTGTCAAATATAAGATCCACTCATGAAAACCATATTTCTTATAATACCTAAAAAAACATTCTTAACACCTAAGTTATACAACCCTTAATATTACTCCTAACCATAATATTAATTATAAACTATAATATAACCCCTTACCAATATAAAATGGTTCCTTAAAATCTATAGCCAAGGACCCTTATAAATGATAACTTGTCTAATGTAGAACCCCTAACAATTATAACCCAAACCCTTAGTCAACTAAAACGCCTAACTTCCATCACCTAACAACCCATATCATACATATTATCTTAAACCTTATTCTAACACTTAACCCCAATAAATCCTAACACCTAAAACCTATAATCCATGTCCCATAACCTCTAATCCATGTTTATGATAAACCCTAAAACTCCTCTCAACCTTRAACCTTAACCCCAAAGTAMTRTAAHYYCTAATACTTATRATCCATAAGCCTAARACAYTATAACTCAYAACCCATATATATCTCCTAACSTATAACYATKYATCYTTACAMACYCCATAAATTCTMACCCAAATCACCCAAAARMAATATARCCATARATAACTAACACTTTTAACCCCTDAKCCATTTAACACCAAACTTGAAAATTCTATCACATGCAATCTCTATAACCCTTATAATGCATGATCCCTATTATCTCCAAACCATATCACATATTTGATATGAACCCTATATAAACCTTATTATTTATAACCCATATGTCCCTTAACCTATAACCCCCAAGTCAAAACCAATATATAGCCTAACCTCTATAACCCATGTGTATAACCCCTTATCCCATAATCCCTAACACACATAATCATTCTCTCCTTTAACAATTATCATGATATAACCCTTAACCCCTACTAAATTAAAACCCTAAGATCTTTATTACCCCAAACCCCTCTATCCAACAACTTTTGTAACCCCTCACCTATATAAGCGATATAACTCCTAATCAGTATAACCATTATAAATCCTAATACCATAGCATCATCAAACAACTTTTGTAACCGCTCACCTATATAAGCCATACAACTCCTAATGATTATAATCATTATACCTCCTAATATTATAGCATCGTTGTCACACACCCCCACTATGGCATAGTAATATTTTTGCCTTTTCTCGAGGGACAGAATCCCCGAAATCCTACGGGGCTTAGCACAGGATGTAGACACCACCTTTGCCTCGACAGAGTCTCTGCGTGACCTCCTGGTCTTAAGGATCGTTCAGATTCTCTTATGAGCCGAAGTGGCTCCTTTTGTTTCCAAGCTGAAATCTCCCTTCAATCGTTCCACAAGTCCTTTCGGAAGCTCCCTTGTGCGAACAGCACTAGGTGCAAGCTCCACCCTCTCCGAGCAACCACAGCGCTTTGACCAAGGCCGATTTCCAAAGGTGCTTGTCGCAACTCGCAACTCGCGAGTTCATGAGTCAGGGCTCCCGACTCTTTCTTTCTAATCTCGCGATACCCAAAATTTCGATACGAGTATGGCTCTTCCCTTGTCAGTGCCTTCCTTACGTGACCGCCGACTAGGCTAAGCGCTATCATCTCTCGCTACTCGCACCTTTGCAAGTTCGAGTGTCCAACCTTGGCACCTTCCCTTCACGAACGCTCGAGAGGCGATATTATCTTTTCCTCTCATGTTCTTGCTACTCGCCACTTCGTGAGTCGAAGGGTTCAGCTCCCGTGCTCTTACTTCACAAATCCTCGAGACACGAGAAGTCAACAGAGCATTGACTCCTTTCTCCAGGCAACACGTGTCTTCCTGTCAACCATGTGGGCCCCACCTTGTGGTTCTGCCACATGTTCCTCACTTGTGCCTCAGCTCTCGGCACTTCACGACTTCTGATGTCGAGAAGAGGTCCTCTCAACCTTCGAACTTCTGAATGCGTGATACGCATGATAAGAGCCTGATCCAACGGTCCTCCCACAACTTGGATCCAACAGCTATCCTTGCTCCTCGCGATTTCTCCACTCGTGACTTGGAGCACTCAACTCTTGGGCTCTCACCTTGCGAATCTCCGAGTTCACGAGATCCCTAGATCTCTGCCACCTGTGCTCCTCAGATGGACGGTCTCGATCTTCTCGTGACTTCGCTACTCATGAATTGGAGCACCCAACTCCTGGACTCTCACCTTGCGAACCTCTGAGTTCACGAGAGACCTAGATCCCTGCCACCTGTCCTCCTCAGATGGACGGTCCCGATATTCTCACGACTTCACTACTCGTGACTCAGAGCACCCATCTCCTGGACTCTCACCTTGCGAACCTATGAGTTCATGAGATCCCTATATCTCTGCCACCTATCCTCCTCAGATGGACGGTCCCGAGCTTCTCGCGACTTCGCTACTCGTGACTTAGAACACCCAACTCCTGGACACTCACCTTGCGAACCTCCAAGTTCATGAGATCTCTAGATCTCTGCCACCTGTCCTCCTCAAATGGATGGTTCAGATCTATTCTCACCTTTTCAGGACTTCTGATGTCGAGGGCCCGGACTCTTGTCCTCCGGACTCCCGAATGCCGAAATCCCAATGTCGACTCCTTCCCGGGACTTTTGCTTCGGCTGCTCTTCGTGTGAGGTTTAAATGTCGTGCGAATATCGATAGATCGAATGGATATCAGGTTTTCTAACTAAGATCTGACGGTTCAGATCAGTCCCACGTTGTGCACTCTCCCACTATCCCCTGGACGTGGAAAAACCAACGACCCAGATACTCTCACGGACCTTTGGGATCTATGGTCCCGATTTATTCGCTACTCACGAAGATAAAGGAAGAGGGTTAAGGCATGTAATGCCCTCGTTTCTTCCTCCAACCTAACGGTCATGAATGACCTCAGATTTTCTGATGGGATCTCATCTGTCGATCGATATTTATTCATACCCTTCCATTTCGGGACTTCGCAAGTTGGGGTTTCGGGACTTACAGATGCAGGGGATTATGCCTTTGTGTATTCTGGTTACTGAAATGCCAAAATGATGAAGTAAATAGGGGCCATTCTCCCTCGTGCAGGGTTTTGGGACTTACGCCAACGAATCCTCTAACAGACTCTTGGTTCGACTCTCCAGAAAAGTATTTTTGCAGGGAGATCTATATGGGGCATTCCTGGAGACAGATAAGGGAAAATAATTTCCTAAGAATAAGCTTGAAGTCTGAATTGGTTCAATATACGTATATATACTTTTATGTATAACATAAGCCATGCGGGGTTTTTTCTGCTACAGGCATACAACTACCATTTCTGATCAAACACCACACAGACAGTTTTATACTGAAACCCTTCATAATTTCACAGCTTATGAGCATAAATGTCAGAATATACATTTCAAGATACAAGATGTAAAATACTTATCAAAAATAACACTAGAAGTGAGTGCAACTTCTGAGAGGGGTGCTCGTTTCCACCCAACCATAGGCTCAACGATTTCGATAGGATTTACCACTAGCCACCCCTGAGCTGAGACCATGATGTTGTGAGACTGTGTCTCTGTTTTCTAGTGACCGAGAACGAGGTTTACTCTCCCCCTTCTCTACTATCACTTACTCTGTATTTTCTAGAGTTCTCTTCCTTCCCTCGCGTCTGCCCTCTTCTCACTTCTCCCTCGTGCCTTTTTCCTCTTGTGAGGTTGTGTGTGGCGCGATTTCCCTCGCACTGGTCAGGCCTGACGACTCTACGGATGGGTGGTTCACCCCCCCCATCCCTCATTACTCATGAGGAGCCATTTACCTACCAATCCTGGCGAATCCTTTAATTCGGGGCCAGTGAGCTGCTCTTGGTTCTCCGGGCCAGTGAAGTCCAAATACGGTATTGGTTTCATTGGAAGTTAACGCCACATTTCCAGCTGCCTTCCACCACCTTTCTTCAGCCATTGTGGTCTCTTTTTCAGCATATCCCCTCTCAGCAGTCCTGCAATATATATATATATATATATATATATATATTCATAATATTATTCACATTCATCGACCTTTTTCACAAGGTCCATTCACATCACACATTCACATTTTTTTGAGTTTGCCACAGTTCTTGGCCAGTATAGTTATTTTTACAAACTGGGGGAAACAGGGTGTTACAATTCCCTCCCCCTTAAAGGAACATCGTCCTCGATGTTCTTATCTATCAACATGACATGCATGTACAGAAGTAAACAAAATCAGATATGCCTGTCTCATGGCATCCTCCATTTCCCATGTAGCCTCATCTAGGCCAAAATGTCTCCACTTCACCTTGACCTATGCAATGGTTTGGTTCTGGAGCGGGGTTTCCTTTCTGTCCAATATGCATTGGGGTTCTGGTAGAAATTCTCCCTCCGGTTCCACCTAGATCATAGACCAGTCAATTATATGGTTAGCATCATGTACATATTTCTTCAATAATGAAACATGGAAAACATTATGTGATTTTACTGTGGGAGGAAGTGATAGCCTATAGGCTATAGGTCCCACTATATCTAGAACCTCAAAGGGTCCACAATACCGAGGTGCCAAATTGGCACAAGTTCCCATTTTGAGGGAACTCTTCCTAGGCCTAACTCTGAGATATACATGGTCTCCCGCTTTGAACTCTCTTAGAGTTCTCTTTTGGTCGGTATAAATTTTCTGTTGGTTTTGAGCGACCTTCAGGTTTTTTTTTATCTGGGTCACTTGTTGTTCCATTTATTTCAACATGTCAGGTCCAAAAGAAATCCTGTTTACGGGATTACTCCAACTGACAAGAGTGTTGCACAATCTACCATAGAGGACTTCAAAGGGACTCATCTTTAAGGATGCTTGGTAGCCGTTGTTGTAGGTGAATTCTACCAGTGGTAGGTAGTCTTCCCATTTCTTGGGTTGATGCATTACATGCATCCTTGACATGTCTTCTAATATTTGATTCACTCTTTCTATATGTCCGTCGATTTGAGGGTGATAGGCGGTGCTAAACAACAACTTGGTCTCTAAACCGACCATCAATGATTTCCAAAAGTTGGAAGTAAATTTTGTGTCTCTATCAGACACGATCTCTTTCGGCATAACATGCAGTTTGAATATCTCTTTCATGAATACCTGGGCGATATCGATTGCCTTGCAGGTCGACTTGACGTGGATGAAGTGAGCAGACTTTCTCAATTTATCCACCACCACCACAATGGCATCATTTTGTTTGGTTGAGGTTGGTAATCCGATGATGAAATCCATGGAGATGGTTTCCCATTTCCATTCTGGGATTGGTAAAGATTGCAATAATCCTGCTGGGTGTCGATGTTCTGCTTTAACCTGTTGGCACTCTATGCATTTGGCTAGGTACTCGGCTATGTCTTTCTTCAATCCAAGCCAATAAAATTGTTTCCTGGTGGTAGTGATCATTTTCTGGTATCCTGGATGACCCGAGTAGGGTATTTTATGTAGTTCATCCATAATGAACCTCCTCAAGTCGTCACAATCTGGAATATAAAATCTTCTTTTGTAAGTGAACAGACCTCCTTCGGTCTTCTGGTAGCCTTCATATTTTACTCCGGGGGGTTCTTACTGTAGGTACATGGTCATGGTCCGGATGAAGGAATCTGTTTCTTATGCATTTCTGATTCTTTCCTTGACATCTATCTCGTAGGTGCTCACCACTGCCAGGTGAATTGTTTTCATACTTCTGCTAAGGGCATCGGCCACCCTATTTTCATTTCCTTTAATGTGTTTGATTTCTAAATCAAACTTGCTAAGGAGGGCCATCCACCTAGCTTGTCTAGCATTGAGCCTTGGTTGATCAAACAGGTATCACAATCCACAGTTATCTGTCATAAGTACAATTTTTCTTCCCAGGAGGTAATGCCTCCACATTTTCAAGGCATGCACTATGGCAGCCAGTTCTAGATCATGGGTCACATAGTTGACTTCATGCTCGTTCAATTTTCGGGATTCATAGAAGATCACACTTCCTTTCTGCATAAGGACTCCTCCAAGCCCTTCTTTACATGAATCTGTGCACACGAGGAAGTCATCTTCTGGATCGACGATCTTCAGTATGGGTGCATGGGTCAGTAGATGTTTCAGGGTTTGAAATATTTCTTCACATTTCTGTGTCCACAGGAATTTTGTCCCCTTCTTCTAGAGGGTAGTGATTGGACAACCAATCTGGGAGAATCCTTCTATAAATCTCCTATAGTACCCTGCTAATCCCATAAAGGATCTAATGTTCGAAACATCCTTTGGGGTAGGCCATTCCATGATAGACCTAATTTTGTCAAGGTCTACCACTACTCCTTCTTTGGAGAGAACATGGCCTAAGTAATGTACTTCTTTCTGGAAGAATTCACATTTGCTGAATTTGGCATAGAGTCGATGTTCTCTTAGCACTTGCAGCACAAGTCTAAGATGCTCTTCATGCTCTTTTCTGTTCTTGGAGTAAATTAATATATCGTCAATAAAAACAAGCACAAATTTGTCTAGGAACTTGCTGAGTACATTGTTCATCAAGCACATAAAAGTGGCAGGGGCATTGGTTAACCCAAATGGCACTACCACGAACTCATAGTGACCATACTATGTCCGGAAGGCAGTTTTATGGATATCTTCACCCTTGATTCAGACTTGATGGTATCCCAACCTCAATTCAATCTTTGAGAAAATAGATGAACCCCCCAATTGGTCGAACAGGTCATCGATCCTGGGCAAGGGGTACTTGTTCTTTATGGTTACCTTATTGAGTTGTCTATAATCTATACACAGTCTAAGGGTACCATCCTTATTTTTCACAAACAGGACTGGTGCTCCCCACGGAGACACGCTGGGTCGAATATAACCTTTATCCATCATTTCTTTTAATTGCAATTTGAGTTCAACTAACTCGGGTTTGCTCATCCGGTAGGGTTTCCTAAACACCGACACTGCTCCTGGTGCAAGTTCTATCGAGAAGTCTATGTCCCTTCTCAGAGGTAAACCTGGTACATCTTCCGGAAACACATCTCTATATTCTCTTAGGATAGGGTGATCGTCAGGGCTTGGTTTGTCATCTTCGGTTGTTTTCAACACCTGTATTGCATATAGGGGACATCCCTTTCGGCAATACTTTCTCATTTTCAGAGATGATATTTGTCTCACCGAGATGGGTTTTCAGATTCCTTGAAGGGATATCCTTTTCGCTTCTTTACTTACACATTCTAAGGTTTTATGGTAATAGTCCAATCTGGCTTTATGGGCAGCTAGCCAATCCATACCAATCAACAGATCGTACGATCCCAGGGGTAATATGTTAAGGGTTTCTTGGGTGGGGAATTCACCCAACATTAATTGGCAGGCTGGTATGACTTCTGCTATCCTCATTTTGGTGCTAGTGGCTAACTGTACCAACCATTGCTTGGTATGTTTTTGTGGCTGTAGTTTACACTTATCAACAACTTTAGGGGCTATATAACTCAAATTTGAACCAGGGTCAATCAAAATAGACACTAGATGATTGGAAATCATACCTTCTATTTCCACCACTGAAGCTTGGTGGTCAGCTTGGTTATTATCCAAGGCTGCGTAAATTCGTGGCTCACTCCTGGCCACATCATTGATGGTAGTAGCTTCTTGGATGTTATAAATCCTTCGACTATTATGTTTTCGGTGTGGACAGTCTCTCAATAGATGTTCTTCCCCACAACCCCAACATTTCAAAGGCTCTCTCTTTGGGTTATCAGTCTTCACTGATATGGGTCCAAAAGTTTTATTTCCGCTCAAGGAGGGAAAATTCTGCTGGTGCATACTCTGGGTTGGGAAGCTCATTCTTGGGTTCTTCTTATAGTTCTTAAATCCTAGGGATTTAATTCCATTTTTCTGAAATCTTGAACTATTCTTCTGTTTCCATCCTTCACGAGGTTCTGCTCGATGCCCAAACTATTCATGACAATAGGTCACCTTTCGAATAGTGCCTTCTAGAGTCTTTGGCTCATCAAATTCAATTCTGTTTCGATAGTCCTTAGGTAGTCCACTGATGAAGCATTGCACCTTTGCCTTTTCCGCTTTTATATAGGGTACATACCTCAAGAAATCGAGGAATTTGTTGACATATTCTTCTATTGTGAGTTGTTCCAATTTGAGTTCATAAAACTCTTTAGTCTTTTCGTCAAAATATTTTTTCGACAGATACTTCTTCCGGAAGTATTTCTCAAACCGTTCCCAAGACAGGTCCTCTTCGCGAACCCCTTTCACATTCTTAAGGGCTTCCCACCAAATGGAAGACTTTCCATTCAAGTTGAAGGTGGCCACTCGGGCCTTCATATTTTCTGAAAAGTCATGGACTCTGAAATACTTCTTTAGTCCAAGCAGCCATGCCCCTGCTTCCTCTCCCTTCTTTATTTCACCGTCGAAGGAGGGTGGTTTGGCTTTTCTGAATTCTTCAAATTTTTGACCTTTGGAAGGATTTTGCTTCTTCTGTTTCTTTCGAGAATAGGAACTAGTTCTGCTGCTAGAAGAGCCCTCCGAATCGCCAGCTTCCTTCTCAGAGGAATAATCCGACGCTTGTCCTTTACCTCTGGGGTGGACCTTTTTTCGAGGTTCTCCTCTCAGTATGACCACTGATATGACCATGTCTCTGGGTTTCAGGTTCATGCTGCATTTGTCTTTGTAGATCGGATAAACTCTATAGTAAAACTACGTTAATTTCTGTTTTCTTTTCTTGTTCTTTCATCATCCTTTCATTGTCGACCTTACGGATTTGTAATTCGACCTTGAGGCTCCTCACAGTCTCGGCTAGATCTGGAGGGGTCCCTGTTGCCCTCCTTTTGTCAGACTCTTCGTCTCTATTGTGGGATCCTTCTCCCACTTCTTGGTGAGTCACCATTCTCTGTGTCTATAAATTCCCGAGGCTGATCGTCCGCTTGGGTGAAAAGAAAAACATTGGTTTTTAGTCAATAGTTAGATACATTTTTATAACCTGCGCAAAAATTCATAATTCTTTTTCATGCATACACAGTCGGGTTTTCATTTCGGACTTTGACCTTTTTGGATTAAGAGGGTTAAGATAGAGGGTTACTCTTTTTAAGAGTGTTTCAAACGGAGCTTCTGCGCAACTCGTTCATGAGCCCAAGCAGGCCAAGTGTTGTAACCATGCTCTGATACCAATTTGTCACACACCCCCACTACGACATAGTAATATTTTCTCCTTTTCTCGAGGGACAGAATCCCCAAAATCCTACGAGGCTTAGAACAGGCTATAGACACCACCTCTGCCTCGACAGAGTCTCTGCATGACCTCCAAGTCTTAAGGATCGTTCAGATTAGCTTATGAGCCGAAGCAGCTCCTTTTGATTCCTAGCTGAAATCTCCCTTCAATCATTCCACAAGTCCTTTCGGAAGCTCCCTTGTGTGAATAGCACTAGGCGCAAGCTCCACCCTCTCCAAGCGACCACATCTCTTTGACCAAGGCCGATTTCCAAAGGCGCTTGTTGCAACTCGCAACTCGCGAGTTCGTGAGTCGAGGCTCCCGACTCTTTCTTTACAATCTCGCAATACCCGAAATTTCAATACGGGTATGGCTCTTCCCCTGTTAGCGTCTTCCTTACGCGACCGTCGGCTAGGCTAAGCGCTAGCACCTCTCAGTACTCTCACCTTCATGAGTTCGAGTGTCCAGCCTTGGCACCTTCCCTTCATGAACCCCCGAGAGGCGATATTAGCTTTTCCTCTCGCGTTCTCGCTACTCGCCACTTTGTGAGTCGAAGGGTTGAGCTCCCATGCTCTTACTTCATGAATCCCCGAGATGTGATAAGTCAACATAGCATTGACTCCTTTCTCTAGGCAATGCGTGTCCGCCTGTCAACCGCGCGGGCCCCACCTTATGGTTTTGCCATGTGTTCCTCACTTGTGCCTCGGCTCTCGACACTTCACAACTTTTGATGTCGAGAAGAGGTCCTCTTAACCTCCGAACTTCCGAATGCACGATACGCGCGATAATACCCTGATCCAACGGTCCTCCCGCGACCTAGATCCAACGACTATCCTTTCTCCTCTCGATTTCGCCACTCGCGACTTGGAGCACTCAACTCCTGGGCTCTCACCTTGAAAATCTCCAAGTTCACGAGATCCCTAGATCTCTACCACCTATCCTCCTCATATGGATGGTCTTGATCTTCTCACAACTTCGCTACTCGCGACTCGGAGCACCCAACTCCTAGACTCTCACCTTGCAAACCTCTGAGTTCATGAGATCCCTAGATCTCTCCCACCTGTCCTCCTCAGATGGATGGTCTTGATATTCTCACGACTTCACTACTCACGACTCAGATCACCCAACTCCTGGACTCTCACCTTGCGAACCTTTGAGTTCACGAGATCCCTAGATCTCTACCACCTATCCTGCTCAGATGGATGGTCCCGATCTTCTCGTGACTTTGCTACTCATGACTCGAAGCACCCAACTCCTGGACTCTCACCTTGCAAACCTCCGAGTTCATGAGATCCCTATATATCTTCCACCTGTCCTCCTCAGATGGACAGTTCAGATCTATTCTCGCCTTTTCGATACTTCTGATGTCGAGGGCCCGGACTCTCGAATGCCGAAATCCAGATGTCGACTCCTTCTCGGGACTTTCGCTTCGGCTGCTCTTCATGTGAGGTTTAAACCCCGTGTGACTCTTGAGAGATCCAACGGTTGTCGGGTTTTCTAACTAATATTTGACGGTTCAGATCGGTCCCACGTTGTGCACTCTCCCATTGTCCCCTGGACGTGGAAAAACCAACGATCCAGATACTCTCACGGATCTTTGGGATCTACGGTCCCAATTTTTTATCTACTCATGAAGATAAAGGAAGAGGGTTAAGGCATGTAATGCCCTCGTTTCTTCCTCCAACCTAACGGTCACAAATGACCTTAGATTTTTCGACGGGATCTCATCCGTCGATCGATATTTATTCATACGCTTCCATTTCGAGACTTTGCAAGTCGGGGTTTTGGGACTTTCGGATGCAGGGGATTATGCCTTTGGGTATTTCGATTACTGAAATGCCGAAATACTGAAGTAAACAAGGGCCATTCTCCCTCATGCAGGGTTTTGGGACTTACTCCAACGAATCCTCTAACAGACTCTTGGTTTGACTGTCTAGAAAAGTATTTCTGTAGGGAGATCTATACGGGGCATTCCTGGAGACAGATAAGGGAAAATAATTTCTCGAGAACAGGCTTGAAGTCTGAATTGGTTCAATATATGTATATATACTTTTATCTATAACATAATCCATGCGGGGTTTTTTCTGCTACAGGCATACAACTACCATTTCTGATCAAACACCACACAGACAGTTTTATACTGAAACCCTTCATAATTTCATAGCTTATGAGCATAAATGTCAGAATATACATTTCAAGATACAAGATGTAAAACACTTATTAGAAATAACACCAGAAGTGAGTGCAACTGCTGAGAGGGGTGCTGATTTCCACCCAACCATAGGCTCATCGATTCCGATAGGATTTACTACTAGCCACCCCGAGCTAAGACCACGATGCTACGAGACTACATATATGTTTTCCAGTGACCGAGAACAAGGGTTACTCTCCCCCTTCTCTGCTATCACTTACTCTATATTTTCCAGAGTTCTCTTCCTTCCCTCGTGTCTACCCTTTTCTCGCTTCTCCCTCACACCTTTTTCCTCTTGTGAGGCTGCGTGTGGCATGATTTTTCTCGCATTGGTCAGGCTTAATGGCTCTACGGATGGGTAGTTCACCCCCCCCATCCCTCATTACTCATGAGGATCCATTTACCTACCAATCCTGGCAAGTCCTTTAATTCG
>ML783608.1:611113-631648 GCA_009831015.1 Picea engelmannii | reverse complement strand
AAAATTGAAACAAATGAAAATGTTAAATTCCAAAAATTAATGTAAACAAATACCTAGAACAATCATTGTCAACATTATGTGCTCCCTCTTTATTGACATCCAAGGAGGAATGTTATTGTTGATAAAAAAAAATAGGCCACACTAAGTAAATAGACCTAATCTCTTCGAATGGATTAACACCGTCACCTGCCAATGAAAGCCTAACATTACGAGGTTCGTCTTTGAAATCTGCCCATTTTTCCTCAATTTCCCTAAATGTAGAACCATCGGCAGGCATTCGAAGAACACCATCTTCATTTCTGTTACGTGCATGGTAATCCATAAATTGTGCTATGCTTTCACACCTGCTCAATCGCTGCAAACGTGGAATTATGGGAATATGACGAAGAACTTTTCAAGGCACCCCTTTTGTTACTTGATCAGTTCGATATCTACTGATAAGACATTGTGGACATTCAGTTTTCGAAGCATGTTGTCCATAATATATAATATGGTCATTAGTACATGCATCTATAGTTTGATAATCCATTCCAATGTCTTTCATAATGGAATGCAAACCTCGATATGTGTGAGGTAAAATATTTGACGATGGTAACAAAAATTCACCTAACAATCTACAACATAACAAACAACTAGTTAATGTAAGAATATTAATCATAAAAAATGCATTCTTATTTTACACATTAATTAACACTAAAAACAAATATAAAAAAATGACATTTATGTACAGTATGAGATGAAACATATTACATACCTTAGTATCTGTGTCATACAAGTGTTCGACAAATTATTCATAACCTTTAAGTTCACTAGAAACAATGTAGTGGAGAGAATATTTGCTCTTGATCCTTCATAAAGTCATTTGTTTGCCTTTTCTAATAGAGGTTCATCATAAATACCAACATTTTCCCCATCCTCATCCGGCTGCGAAAAAAAATCTTGGATCTTTTGATTTGTCCCATCATCTTCTTCCATGGGATCATTAACTTGATTTGTCCCATCATCTTCTTCCATGAGATCCTCATTTTCTTGGTCATGATGATGTTCCTTAGCTTGTAGAACATCATTTCTACTAATACTTGGTGCAATATTCTGCGAAAAGTTAGAGGGAAACTCTAACTTTATAATTACAAACAATCATGCAAAATTAGTGTATACTATAACAAGCATTCAAACAATATATATATATATATATATATATATATATATATATATATAATTTTATATAAAATTGACAAAATAAAAAAAGATAATAAATATATAGCTAATTACCATGGTACGATATTCATTCGATCCGCCATCAACATGACCATATTTCCTACAATGTTTTGTAGTTGTTGTTATTAAAATTCTTATGGGACGTCTGAGGCAACTTTTTTTACAAGGGCAATAACATCTACCATCACCCTTTTCACCTGCTTTACTTTTTTCCCACCTCTAACAACATTCTGCGACATTTTTCCGCACAAAAATACCCTTTCGGAACCGTCGTTGTTATAGCAAGATTGTCACAACATCTTCAAATCATAAAATATTTATAGGCCAATTTTAGGTCACCATCATCGTAATTGCAATGATAGTGACCTATATATATATATATATATATATATATATATATATATATATTTTACAACTATTTATTTTAGGTCATTTTCAACGGTAAAGTTTGACTAAATTATTATGGTCAACTATCGTTGCTTATGCGACGACCAATGTAAGGTTGTCACTTATGAGACGAACATTGACTATTATAGTTCAGTCAAACTGTAGGCGTTGAAATTGTGACGAACACGGGGTAGATTTAGAAAAAAAAAAACTTTTTCTCTTGCATGTTGCGACGAAAGAGTACTTTCATCGCAAGTGGTCATTGCAAATTTTTCAATATGTAGTAGTGAGTGTTTACAAAAAAAGAGGCAGTTCAGAGGCCATGGGAACCAATGATCAACATAATGGTCCTAAGAAGATGAATATTACAGAGTCTCCAGAGATACTGGATTTGGAGGAAGAAGAGCCTAGAGAACAAGTAAATCTGGATATGGTGGAAAGTGGTACTAGCACTCTAGAGATTGAAAAGGAAAGAAAAAAACAAAGTGAATTTGGCTCAAGAACCTTGAGCAAAAAGAAATTCATCTTTGATAAAACATCTGAGGCAGTTTATCAATCTAAAGAAGATTTGGAAAAACAATAAGCTAAGAAGGGAAACATAGCTCTAGGTGAGATGAGGGATTTAGTCTCTGAAGTAGAAAATACTTAGCATAAATCTTCTCTGTTCATAGTAATGGATGTTGAGAAGAGGACCTTTAACATTATAGTTTCAAATGAAGACAAAGTCTCTGAGATAAAGATAAGGTATGACAACATCGATTCTCGAGACAAGGTCAAATTCCATAAGAATACAAGTGAGATGTTGTATTCTGATTACCTGAGTTTAAGCTTGAATAATTCAAAGCTGTCATCTTATGCAATGAAATTGGAAGGACAATTAAGGAAAGGAAAATCATGTAGCAGAGCTTGGCAGACTCAGGTCAAGAGGATGGAATCTGAAGGCCCCCAAGGGTTGAAATCCTCATTGGATGAAAAAGAAAAATTAATTCAAAGCTTGAAGAAGAAATTGAAATTGTCTACTACAGAGCATCCACAAACAAAAAAATTAGTTTCTATAGAATAGGAAAAGGAAATACTTTGTCAAGAGGCATTGGAATAAAAGGATATGGTGTTGCAACTAGAATGAGAAAAGGTGAAGTGGTCACAAGAGAATACAAAAATACTAAGCAAAGTTGTAGTTTTAACTCATGTTGCAGAAGCTGGGTCAAACACTGAAGGACTTGTCCAGGATATGTCACAAGTTAGCCTGAAAGAAGGAGAAATCAAAGGGATAAAGGGAAGCATAGAGAAATTGAAGCAGGAGATGCAGGAAAAGGATAAAAGAATGAATAAATTGCAAAATGAGAATGAGGTCTTGCAGGAGAGGATAGATAAATTGAAGACAAGATTAAGAGGTAAAGGCCTATTGCAGGGGACCAAGCATATCATTTGGGAATCTATAGTTTATGAAGCTACCAAGTTCAGAGTATATTTGATTTTCATTAATGATAATGACAACATAGCCATCAAAGCTAGAAGCAGGTGCACTATTGTGAATGAAACTTTAGCAAAGAAACCATCAGAATGGGCCCAAAATGCCATAGATATACTCAACTCCATTCCTATTGCAGACCTTCAGACTATTGGAGTTAAAGACATAACTACATTGATTATCTGAGCCAGGAGGATTATTTCTAAACATAACCCGTTGAAATCAGTCCAAACTAAGGAAACGAAGATGGAGCAAAGTGTGAAAGAGTTCAAGGATTTGTTTGAAGAATTGTTCATCAAAGGACTTCCACCATTTTGGGATGGAAAGGGAAAATTGTATGATTAGGAAGAATACAATGCTCAACTTGCTCAGTGTAGAATGGATCATTCCAAATTCGAAACCTTGGAGGAAAATCTGAAAGGATCTACATTAGTTGAACATCTGATCACAAAATCTGAAATTATGAATCAGTTCAAAGCAGTCAAACTTGGACTACCAGTCATGTCATATGATTCCTTCATTGACTTGGATATTTTTATAAGGGAAATGACAGATTATGATATACCTTCTAACTTGCAATGGAAGGAGATAATATGACTGGGTAAGACAAAATGCAGTTTTCCAGGGTCCAATAGATGATGTCCATATGTCATTGAATATGACAAATCACGTGGAAGACCTGAGCATAACAAGTGGCGAAGAAAGAAACTGAAATGCTAGAAGAGCCAAAAGTCGTATCATGAAACATTTTCTTGCTCATCATTGTAATCAGTTTCAAAACCGAAACTGTCCCTTGTAATTATTGTAATTGGTTTCAAAACTGAAATGTTTCATTTTAATCATTGTAATCAGTTTCAAACTGAAGGAACTCATCTTGTATAAATATTAGGAGTTCCAAATGTATTAGGGGTTGGAAGAAGTGCAAGGGCACAATTCTAGCTATTCAAAACTTGAATGTAATTTTCTAAACCTGAATAGAATACACATGCAAAAGTCTTGATGTTTCCATGAAAAAATTCTAATGGTGATGATATGAGTTTTGTATCCTCTCTTTGTATGTATTTACTGTATTTCTGATTTCATTTTCACTGTCTTCTATTTAAATTGGATAGTTAAAGGCCCATAATTCATCTTGTGATGCTCTTGGCTGAATCAATTTAAATTGTGTAAATTTCTTCCTAACTAATGTCATAATTCATTCATTTAATGCTCTGATACAGTTACATGTTTTTCCTTTCTTATTACACTCTTCAAATTTACAATTTATAACTTAGATTTATCGCCTCATTTATCCTTTATCCTCTGGAGAGTTCTACCGACCATTTAGTTCTTCCATTCATTTCAGAAGCTTGAATCCATAGCCCTAAGTGTCCCTCCCCTTCCTTACCAACAAATTTATAAAAAACCCTTCAAAATAACAAAACCTAGCCATTGATTTGTTAAAGAAAACTCATCTATTGAAGACCAAGTGATAGGAGATAACCCTCTTTGATATTTTCAAGCTAGTACCGAGATCTAAATTTGGTTTGTAGGTTACCTCTGTCATTTTTTTATCAGCCGAACAAATTTACAGAGTGCTAACATTCTAGCGCCATTGCCGGGGATAAAAAGTGAAATCTTCCCTGGGAGAAGAACGACTTAAAGCTTCAGATTTGATTCCTAAGGGTGACAATGAATCAAACACATTATTGGATGAGACTAAATTTACCTTGGTGACTCCATTATAAATATATCGGTAGCATAAAGTAATTTGAGCAGGAAATCCTAGATCCCAAGAGAATTCATACCAGGAGAAATATAGATCTAGAAGCAATAATCCCTGTGTCTAATCCTGAGAAAATTGTACACAAAAGAAAAGAAAATCAAATAAGCCTAGTTTTGTGTCTGGACAAATATCTATTCTTGCCCAAAGATGGAGTGAAAAACATTGAAGACCTTGATTTTGATTTGAAATTTGAGCAAACTCTGTTCAAAACTAAATCTAAGTCCAATATGAATGAAATCATCTTTGATGAGAATAGGTTCCAAGATTTAATTTTAGCTGCCTCTATTAAACCTCTTGTGATTACTACTCAGAACCATCAGCCACGTCAAGTTCTTACTGCAGCCATGGAAGCTAGGTTTTTCCCTCTTTTCTACCTGCTCAGTCACATGATTTGCCTCGGGAATATAATCAGAGGATTAAGTTGTATGATGTTGAAGGCAAGCTGTCATCCCAAAAAAGATTAGACTGGTTCAATGATTTTATGGGCCTAGAAGAAGTAGATTATGAAGATGAAAAAATGAGGTTGTTTTCACAAAGTCTTGCAGGAGAAGTCAGAACATGGTTCAGAGCTCTCCCAACAACAAGTATCCAAAATTTTGAAGCCTTTGAAATGAGTTTTCTTGCAAAGTGGGCTGACAAGAAAAACCCCCTTCAGTTGCTAACCTAGTACAACAACATGAGAAGGTCACCTGATGAAGCAGTACATGAGTTTTCAACCAGATTTATGAAAGTTTACAACTCAATTCCTACTAAAGTAAAACCTCCTCCTAGAGCTGCTCAACTTAGATATGTTGATTCATTTGAAAGTGATTTTTCTTTGTTGTTGAGGGAAAGAAGATCCACTTCACTATATGATATGATGAGTGATGCAATAGGAGTTGAAGTAAATCTAATGGCTTCAGGAAAGATCAAATATAATTCCGACAGGGACATGAACAAGGTTCAAGATAAGGCACAACCTTCAACCTCACAATCATCAGAATAAAGGTTTGAGTTGATGATGAAGACCATGGAGAAAATCATGGAAATGATGTCTTTATATAATAAACCTAACACTAGAGAACAATCTAATGTTCCACTGCAAGATACCAGATATATAAAATATGCAGAACATAAATAAAATGCTAGAAATGGAATAATAACAGTAAAATATCCAGCATAATCTTCACAATACACAGATATGATATAACAATAGCTATAAAAATAGCACTTTGATTCAGAAAGCAATGTTCACAGGCCTCTTCGAGGGGGCAACCTCCAATCGAGCAACGCTCTGTTACAATAATCTCCAACCTAGGGTTCTCATACCCTCGACCCTTATTTATACTAAATATGTCTATTAAGAGAAGCATCTAGAGGAAGATCCTTCTAGAAGCATAAGCTTCTGTTAGGTCTTCTTACATCCGCCTTATTCTATTTTATTGAAAGGCCTTATTAATATTGACCTTTATTACATCCGAATACATTGATCTACCTATGTGCGGGTTAGGACCTTAACATCCACCCAGGAATCAAAGGAGACCAACAGTTCCACAAATCAGACAAAGAGATAAGAGGAACCATGGTGATCAACAAATAAGACCTTCTTTTCAAAATAATTATATAAATGTAAATTTTGATGAAACTTTTGAAGACAACATGCATTGTTGTGATGGTGATGAAACATACGTGTTTTTGACTAAAGAAGAACATGATCAGTTCATGGATGCAAATGAAATATTCATGCAGGAGAATGATGAAAGGTTGTCAGTGGAAAATGATTACCAGACAAGGCTGCAGAATGCCATCACGCAATTCCAGAAACAATATAATCTTCGAAACAAAAAGGTGCCTGCAAATCCTCCAAAGGGAAATCCTACCAAAGAATCTCAAAATAATACACCTTATTCAAGTCAGTGTAAAAGGACTCTGTTGCAAAGGACGTTGTGGAGAAAGGAAAGAAGAAGGAAGAACCTCCAAAGAAAGTACCTGAACCAAGAAAGGAGATAGTTATCAAATAGGTGGAAAAAACCTCATCTTCCTTTAACTTTGAAAGTGAGATGGAAAAAATTAAAATCTTTGTTCTATTCAATGAGAAGATAACGAATAGTGAATATAGAAATTAGATCATTAAGATGCTCAAGATGGAAGAAACTTCTGATACTTTAAATATACAAGATGATCATCCTGCCATCTTGTTTGGCCCACGTGTAGAGGAGAGTAGTGATGTTGATGAAGTCCCTCCTATATATGTTAGTCTGAAGGTTCATGATATGACTTTTCATAAAGCTATGTTGGATTTAGGAGCATCCCATAATCTGATGCCCAAGGTGGTCATGGATCAATTGGGTCTAGACATTACAAGGCCTTACAAAGACCTTTTCTCCTTTGATTCAAGGAAGGTGAATTTCTTGGGCCTAATCAAAGATCTGGTGGTATCTTTGTCTCAAATTCCAACAAAAAATATGGTCATGAATGTGGTAGTTGTTGATATTACTCCTAAATTTGGCATGCTATTATCTAGGTCATAGACTACAAATTTGAAAGGGACTCTGCAAATGGATATTTCATATGCCACTATCCCTATTTTTGGCCAAGATCGGAGGTTGTACAAGGAAGTATTTCTCAAATACATAGTCAATAGAAAATCCCATCCAAACAACCATCCCATTTATTATGTGGAAACTGAGATTGGTTCTTCTATTTTCTTTAATGATTCAAGTTTTGAAGAGAAGGTACTAGAGACTGATATGACTATCAAAGATAAACCTGATCAACAAACTGAGAAAATTTGAGAGAAAAAAAACAATGTAGAGAATGTGATGTGGAACATGAGCTTTGATGGAGTTGTCAATAGAGAAGGAGCAGGGGTTGGTGTGTGGATTAACCCCCCCAAATAAGGTACAAAACTTTGTTCTTATAAGATTGATTTTGATTGCACAAATAACATGGCTGAATATGAGGCATTAGTGTTGGGATTGAATACTTTGAAAGAAATGGGTGCTAGGAGGATAGCTATACATGGATATTTTGAGCTGATTATAAATCAGATAAGGGGTATTTATCAGGAAAAGCATCCTATATTAAGATTTTATAGGAATATAGTTCTTGATCTTCTTGAATAATTTCCAGAGTATAATCTTTCAGTGATTCCAAGGGGGCAGAATCAGATTGTTGATGCCCTGGCTACTTCAACCTCAGTTTTCAAAATTCCAATTTTCCCTAATAGAAGATATGAGATTGAGGTCAAACACATACCAATAGTACCTGATAATATTAAGTACTGGCAAGTTTTTGAAGATGATAAACAAATAGAAATTTTCCTTAAGATGGATGGTGAATTTGCAAAGTTGAATATTGATCATGAATATTGTTGTGAAGAAGAAGATGCAGTTGTGTTCACAAATGATGGTTATTTCAAGAATTAGATTACTGGTAAGGATATAATGCAGCTAAAAAATAACATCATTCCCAAAGGACTGGTCCCATTAGAAAAACTCTTTGACAATGATGATGTGGCCAGGAGTCCTAAAATTACTGCAAATGATGGATATGTTGAAGATTGAAACATTGGAACTCAGGAAGATCCCAATACCAATCAAGCTATCCAAGACACTTAGCCCAGAGGTCAAGCAAAGGTATATCAATTTAATGAAATAATTTCCTGATGTTTTTTCCTAGAGTTATGAAGATGTAAAATTTTATGATACTAAGGTGATTCAACATGTGATTCCAATCAAAGAGGATAATAAACCTTTCAAGCAAAAATTAAGAAGAATCAACCTTTGTTGTTTCCCTTGATTGAAAAGGATATAAAAAAAAATTTTGAAGCTAAGATCATAGTGTCTCTGAGATTTTTTAAGTGGGTGGAAAATCTGGTACCTGTCAGAAAGAAAAACGGAGAGATCAGATTATGTGTGGACTTTAGAAATATGAACAGGGTATCTCTTAAGGAAAATTACCCATTGCCTAAGATGGATCACATTCTGTAGAAAGTGGTTGGTTCTCAAAAAATATCAATGATGGATGGATTCTCTGGGTAAAATCAAATCATGGTACACCCTTATGATCACAAAAAGACAACCTTTACAACACCATGGGTCACCTTCATGTATGCCAAAATTCCTTTTGGACTTATGAATTCATGAGAAACTTTCCAAAGGGATATGGATATAGGCTTTGCCGATGAAAACGATAAATTTATTGTTATTTACTTAGATGATATCACTGTATATTCAATTTCTGATGAAGAACATCTTAAACATCTAAGGAGGGATTTTCAAAAATGTAGGAAGTTTGGCATTTCATTGATTCACCCCAAGAATTGTAATTTTGGCATGGAAGAGGGGAATTTGCTTGGTCACATTATTTCAAAGGAGGGAATAAAGATAGATCCCAGTAGAGTTGAGGGAATCCTTAAAATTGGCACACTTAGAAGCAAGAAAGAAGTGCAATCTTTTCTAGGGAAAGTAAATTTTCTGAGAAGATTCATCTCTAACCTGGCTGAAATCATAAAGCATATCACTAACATGATCATAAAAGGAAGTGAGATAAAGTGGAATCTTGAAGCCAGATTTGTTTTTGAAGATGTTAAAGTGGCATTGACCAAGGCCCCAATGTTGGCCAGTCCCAACTTTTCAAAAGACTTTATATTGTTTTATTTTTCCTCAGAGCACACCATTGATGGTGTTTTATTACAAAAATATGAACAAAATTTTGAGATACCTATAACATACTATAGCAGGACATTGAGGTATTCCCCATTAAAGTATGATATCATTGAAAAGTAGGCATATTCACTGGTCAAGGACCTGAAAGAGTTTAGAGTTTATATCTTGCATTCCCATACCGTTGCTTATGTGCCCAACAATTTTGTGAAGGACATTTTGACTCAGCCTTATCCTGAGGGAAAAAGCGGTAAGTGGATAACTGTGTTGTTGGAGTGTGACCTCAAGATCAAACCTACAAAGTTGATCAAGGGGCAGGGACTTGCAAATATGATGGAACAAACAAATTGTGATCTCTTGGTAATTAATTTCATTGTTGATTTGTCAGCAGATTCAGAAGAAGAAAAGGTCCCTCAGGTATCCCAAAAATTCCTTGACTCCCCATGGTATGTTGAAATTATTTACGTGTTGATAAATTTGCAGGCTCCTCCTAAATTGAACAAAACCAAGGCCAGGTTTTTAAATATAAAAGAAACAAAATTTTGTATTTTAAATCAATCTCTGTATTGGAAGGATCTAAGAGGAATCTTGCTGAGTTGTTTGCTGGAGGAATAAGTAGAAAAAACCATCAGAGAGTTTCATAAAGGTGATTGTGGAGGGAACCATTATTGGAAAACTACTGTGCAGAAGATATTGAGGGCTGGGTTCTATTAGCCTAGAATTTTTTTTGATGTCTACAAAGAAGATTCAAGTTGTCATGAATGTCAAATTTTTATTGGGAAGAGAAAACTGCAGCCTTTTCCCTTGAAGCCTATCTCTGTTGAAACACCTTTTAGACAATGGGGCCTTGATTTCATAGGATAAATTCTCCACAATCCTCATCTCTACACAAGTGGATACTGACATCCACCAATTACTTCACCAAGTGGATTGAAGTAGTTCCCACAAGGCAAGCCACATATACTGTTATCATTCAGTTTTTGGAAAACAATATTTGTTCTAGGTTTGGTTGTCCAATTAAAATCATTACAGACAATGCAACAACAATTAAGTCCAAAAAGATGGAAAAATTTTGCAGTGATTACAATATAACTCTTGGCCATTACACAACTTATTACCCTTAAGGTAATGGGTTGACTAATAAAAAAAAAGGCTTGGCAAAAGAAGCTTATCCATGCACTATGTGCTAATAGGATCACTACTAAAAGGTCTATTTCCACTTCACCCTTCTAGATTGTGTATGGCATAGAGGCAATTTTTCCTACTTCATTAGGATTTCCAGTGATGAGATTGCTACAGGAGAAAGATGATGAACCAGATGACACTCAAAGGAGGATAGATGAACTAATCAATGTTCAACAAACAAGAGAGAAAGCCTTCAACAACTCTCAACTATACCAATACATGATTAAAAAGGATTTTGATAGGAGTACTAAGGAAGATGATTTCAAAGTGGGGGATTTGGTGTTGAAATGGGATGCTAGGAATGAAGACAGAGGAAAGCATGGAAAATTCGACCATCTATGGTTGGGACATTTCAAAATTGTGGAATACCATGGAAATAATGCCTATTTTCTATAGGAACATAATGGAGATATCGTTGGTGGAGGACCTGTGAATGGAAGGTTTCTCAAGAATTATCTTGCTTAAAGAAATTTTCACCCTTTCCATTTTATTGTATATAACCATTTTTGTTTTTTTGTTGAAGCATTTGAAATCAAATCAACAGAAATTTAAGACCGAAGTGAAGGCCCTAAGTTATGCTAAGTTTAATTTTAGTTATATGAACGAAGTTCTGTGAATAATATGTTGATCGATTTAGTTGTAGGAGTGAAATAAATCCCAATGGAAAGGCACTTGGTCTGTCATTCTTTGCTACCTCACTGGGAGGATAACATCCCCAGTTGGAGCCCATGTTAGTCACCATTAATTTTTTTATGTGAAATCAAGATTTCAGGATCTGGCGAGGTGATAAACCGGTTTGGAAGCCTGACAAATTAGGAAAGGGGATAAATATCAAAGGGAGAGGCTAAATATGGCAGGAGAAAAGATGATGGGGCCCGATACATTGTGAATTGTGAACTCTCAAGATCAACGGTCAAGGATGATTTTGGGGGGAGAAACTGTGCGAAGGTTAATTTTGGAAAGAGGGCCAAAATTGAAACCATGTTCTTCATTCAAGGATACGTGGTGCCACTAGGTGAATTTCAGGGTGAAAAGAGGTTTTCCCCAAACCACTTTCTCACAACCCCGAAATTTGGAAACGTATAAAAGGGAATTTTGTTATTTATTTTATTATTATTTAAAAAACGGGACCGTTTGAAACTTAGCATGACTTCCCTCTTTCAACTGCATCTCAACAGTACACCAAATGCATGCCATTTCCGCTCGTTTTCAGGTATTTTTCATCACAACCATAGATCCTATCATAACCTCAGTTATAGAACAAGATCCTATGGAAAATGAAGAAGCCCTAATTGACCGAGTTTCAAACATTTTTTATATCGAAATCACCATTTCTCCCATCTTTGTGTCCAGAGGAAACATGCCCGATAAAGTGGGAAGGCGTATACCATTCCTTGAATTAGTCTAGGCCACCATAGTCCCTTATGCTGTAGAAATTTCTTTCCCGTTTCTTGAATTTATAGGTTGGTGCGCCGAACAATATTCCCATGAAGAAAGAGTTTTTGTGAATAAACGAGGGTCCGAAGTCATGTGTAGGGTAGAGAGTCTGTCAATTTGAGAGTCCCTCAGCATACTAGAGTCGTTTTTTGCAATGTCTGAACCTTTCAATGAAGAAAATCTAATTAGGGTATACAAAGAATGTCCATCAGAGGTCCAAGATATGTTTTTACAGACAATTGTCAAACCAGAACATTTTTCAGAGAGTTTGTCTTTGCCAATGAATGTGAGTATAATGGCTATTGAAGTCCAATGGGTCTGATCCCTATTGAGTCAAGTTTTAGGTCTATATATTGAAAAACATGGAGAGAAGTCATGCTCGGTTTCCTTTTGAACTTTTTAAAGTCAAAGTATGGTATGTCAGTTTGCATCAGTTTTGATCAATTCATAGCTGATAATATCCATAAGTAACTAGTGAATTTCCGATCTCTAAGGAATTTCAGATACTACACATATCTGCTGAAGATTTTCTTGGAAACCAATAAGAGAGAATTTCTTGAAGCAACATTTGTATCAATTGAATGTAAAAGGATCACATTTATTATCTTCATAAACAAAGTCATGTCCAGAGTTTACAATTTTATTTTCAATACTAAGCTACCTAGAGTTTTGGATGACATGAGGAGCTATCTACAGCCAAATCCAAAGAACAGAGTGAGGGATTGGGTACTATTCATGCACTCAACAATGATCTGGGTTTATGGTTGTCATGAATCCCCCTATCTATTTCCTATTTTCCTAACCCCTATAATCTTTCCCCTTGAATTAATCAGGAAAAGAATTATATCTGAGACAAAGCATTTCCTAAAGTTGCGCAAATCCTCCAACCTCAAGTTCCCTTTTATCATTGACCCTTTCATTTTCAAAGCCAGATCATGTTTATCTCAAATTCAAGCAAAGATCAAAGAATTTGGTTTTGCACAACTACAGGGAGGAAGGTATGATCCACATCAAATCATATCCAAGAGAAGATGGATGAACAAACAAGCCCCTTATGAACATGAACCGGTTTAGGGTTTTGATAAGCTGTCAAATCTAGAAGTTTGTGTTGATATGGAAGCAATATTGCAACCAACTCAAACACAACAAGTGGAGGAAACCCTACAACAAATTCAAACACAACAAGCTTCTCAGAAATTGATAGTCAAATTTCCTAAGATGAGTGTTTATGAAAAAATAAGCAGTTCTGAGGCCATGGGAACCAATGATCAACAAACTTCTCCTAAAAAGATGAATATTACACAATCTCCATAGATATTGGATTTAGAGGAAGACGAGGCAAGAGAAAAAGTAAATCTGGATATGGTGGAAAGTGGTACTAGCACTATAGAGATTGAAAAAGAAAGAAAACTCCAAAGTGAAGGTGGCTCAAGAACCTTTAGCAGCAAGAAATACATATTTGATAAAACATCTAAGGCATTTTATCAATCTAAATAATATTTGGAAAAATAGTATGTTGAGAAGGGAAACATAACTCTAGGTGAGATGATGGATTTAGTATCTGAAGTGGAAAATACTTCTTAGCATAAATATTCTTTGTTCACAGTAAGGCATTTTGAGAAGAGGGCCTTTAACATTGAATTTGCAAATGAAGACAAAGTCTCTAAGATAAATATAAGGTATGACAACATCAGTTCTCCAGACAAGGTCAAATTCCATAAGAATACTAGTGAGATGTTGTATTCTGATTACCTGAGTTTAAAATTGAAGAATTGAAAGCTTTCATCTTATACAATGAAATTGGAAGGACAGTTAAAGCAAGAAAAATAATCTAGCAGAGCTTGGAAGACTCAGTTCAAGAGGATGGAATCTGAAGGCCCCCAAGGGTTGAAATCCTCATTGGATGAAAAAGAAAAATTAATTCAAAGATTGAATAAGAAATTGAAAATATCTACTACAGAGCATCCACAAACAACATAATTGGTTTCTCTAGAACAAGAAAAGGAAACACTTCGTCAAGAGGCATTGGACGACAAGGCTAGGGTGTTGCAGCTAGAACGAGAAAGGGTGAAGTGGTCACAAGAGCATACATAACTGCTAAGAAAAGTTGTAGTTGTACCTCATGTTGCAGAAGCTGGGTCAAACACTGAAGGAATTGTCCAAGCTATGTCACAAGTTAGCCTGAAAGAAGGAGAAATCAAAAGGCTAAAGGGAAGCATAGAGAAATTGAAGCAGGAGATGCAGGCAAAAGATGAAAGAATGGGTAAATTTCAAAAGGATAATGAGGTCTTGCAGGAGAGGATAGATAAATTGAAGATGATATTAAGATTCAAAGGCCTGTTGCAGGGGGCCAAACATTACATCTGGGACTCTATAGCTACTGAAGCTGCCAAGTTCAGAGTATTTGAATTTCATTAATAATAAAGACAGCATAGCCATCACAGCTAGAAGTAGGTGCACTGTTGTGAATGAAACTTTAGCAAAGAAACCATCAGAATGGACCCAAAATTCCATAAATATACTCAAATCCATTTCTAATGAAGACCTTTAGAATATTGGAGTTAAAGGCATAACTACATTGATTATCTGGGCCAGGAGGATTATTGCTAAAAATAACCTATTGAAATCAGTCCAAACCAAGGCAACACAGATGGAGCAAAGTGTGCAAGATATCAATGATTTTTTTGAAGAATTGTTCATCAAAGGACTTCCACCATTTTGGGATGGCAAGGGAAAATTTTATGATTAGGAAGAATACAATGCCCGCCTCACTCAGTGCAGAATGGATCATTCCAAATTCAAAACTTTGGAGGAAAATCTGAAAGGAGCTACATTAGTTGAACATATGATCACACACTTTGAAATTATGAATCTGTTCAAAGAAGTCAAACTTGGAATACCAGTCATGTCATATGTTTCCTACATTGACTTGGAGATTTTATTAAAGGAAATGACAGATTATGATATCCCTTCTGACTTGCAATGGAAGGAGATAGTGTAGTTGGGTAAGACAAAATACAATTTTCCAAGGTCCAACAGTTGATGTCTAGATGTCACTGAAGATGGAAGATCACATGGAAGACCAGAGAAGAACAAGTGGCGAAGAAAGAAACTGAAATTCTAGAGGATCCAAAAGTCGGATCATGAAACTTTTTCTTGCCAATCATTGTAATCGGTTTCAAAACCGAAACTATCCCTTGTAATTATTGTAATCAGTTTCAAAACCGAAACGTTTCATTTTAATCATTGAAATCAGTTTCAAACCGAAGTAACTCATCTTGTATAAATATTAGGAGTTCCAAATGTATTAGGGGTTTGAAGAAGTGAAAGGGAACGATTTTAGCTATTCAGAACTTGAATGTAATTTTCTGAAGCTGAGTAGAATACACATGCAGAAGTCTTGAAGTTTCCATGAAAAGATTCTAATGGTGGTGATTTGAGTTTTGTCTCCTCTCTTTGTATGTATTTCCTGTATTTCTGATTTCATTTTCATTGTATTCTATTTAAATTGGATAGTCAAAGGCCCATAATTTATCTTGTGATACTCTCGTATGAAGAAATTTAAACTATGTTAAGTTCTTCCTAACTAATGTAATAATTCATTCATTTAATTCTCTGATACAGTTACATGTTTTTCCTTTCTTCTTACACTCTGCAAATTGCAATTTATAACTCATATTTATAGCCTCATTTAGCCTTTATCCTTTGGAGAGTTCTATCGACCAGTCATTTCTTCCATTTGTTTCAGAAGCTTGAATCCATAGCCCTAAGTGTCCCTCCCCTTCCTTGCCAACAAATTTATAAAAAACCCTTCAAAATAACAAAACCTAGATATTGATTTGCTAAAGAAAAATCATCTATTAAAGACCAAGTAACATGAGAGAGCCCTCTCTGAGCTGAGCATGCTAGTACCTAACTCTAAATTTGGTTTGTAGGTTACCTCTGTCTTTTTTTTTATCAACTGAACAAATTTATAGAGTGCTAACAACAACAAAAAAATTGCATTTGTGCTTTTCTACGAACATCCGTTTATATAGTGATGAAATATCGTGGAAAATATAACATTCTCATGGAAATAAAAACTTTTAATTTGTGTTTTTCCATGAACATCCGTCTATATATCGATGAAAAATTGTGGCAAAGATAACATTCTTGTGGCAACATAAACTTTTCATTTGTGTTTTTCCATGAACATACGTCTATATAGCGACGAATAATCGTGGCAAATATAACATTCTCATGGAAACAAAAACTTCTCATTTGTGTTTTGCCACAAACATCCATCTATATAGCAATGAAAAATCATGGAAAATATAACATTCTCGTGGAAACAAAAACATATGTTTGTCGCTATATAGACAGATGTTTTTCGCTATATAGATGAATGTTTGTAAAACAAAATGTTGCAACAATTTCTTATCAAAGGAATGCCACGTGGCAACCATATTTCATGGATATTTCCACTATGAGTTCCTGGCCATCGATATAGATACGAAAAAAGATCCTCGAAAAATAAGACATGTTTTCGTGGAAATTTCAACGAAGAATTGTCGCAATAGCAATGAAAAAGCATGGAAAATTTGGTCATAGTTACTAGTGCCTATTGTTACCTTTTTCCTCAATATTTGTCTCTTGGCATTCCCCTTTCTCATGCAAGGGAAAAAATTTCTTGAGGGTGAATTTACAAGTGTATAGAATATGATAAAAGTGAATTACAACCCCTTCCCCTTATATCCATTTACCCAAGTTAACTTTGGAGGTCATTTTCATAAAAAAAATTCCCATTTCCCTTCTCTTGAGTTCATTTCCCCACTGTCCACCAAGATCTCAACCTATAATAGGTTATCCCATCCAAGATACCAATGTATACATACAACATCGCCATCAAAATCTACTGCATGCATTATATTATTAACCAATCATAAACTATAAATCAATCACAAAAGGTATATAATTATATCAAGGTATTCATTTATAGCAATAATAATGACAAGGTATCCAATCAAACCAATAATCATAGAAAAGTATGTTGGCAAATTTTTAACAGGTAGCGTATGCTTGTCATTGATGGCAAGTACAACAGTGAAGATGGCAGGATCAGAGTGTGCATCGATGGAAAAATAGGAACAACGTAAGCTCAGGAGGAATTAGCGCAGAGTCGAATGCAGTGCGTTTAACAGGTAGAAGGATAAAATTAAGGGCATCCATATTTCTCCATCTGCAGGAGAAAGGAAGAAGGATAAAATCCCTTAGGGGCCTGAGCGTGTGAGAATCTCAGGAGAGACAGCACTGAGTGTGCATGTGAAGACTCTGCAGAGGCACAAAAGTTCAAGAAACCCTTGGGGATTCAGAAGTGAAAGCTCAAGAGGAACAACATTGAGGAGAATGCGCGCAACAAAGCTCAAGATACAGGAGTTCACAGAGGAGAAGGAAGACAAAGGTCGAGGCCTTTGAGAACTTGTAATTCTCCCAAGGTTGGGAGGAAAGTGTGCAAAGCTCAGGAGGGAGCACAACCGTCGTCAGTTCGGCTGAAGAAGAAGTTCTGGACTGTTGGTTTCTACGTCCAAGAGGAGCTTAGAAGAAGCCTACAGAAGGGAGAGATCGAGAGCCATTGGATCTCATTCAGAAATCCCGTCAGCCGTCAGATTGGATAGGAGCTGCACGAGGTTTACCATCGGGAAAAGCCAAGGTGAAATCCCGAAAGGAGGGTTGACTCATCGGGGTTTCACATATCGGGAATCCCGTGAGCCAATGCATTGCGGCATTGAAAAGATCAAAACCTCGATGAGTGGTAAGACTGCGGTCATGGGGATAACGTTCATATGGGCCAGGAGCCTAGTCAGGAGAGCTAGTGCGTAAAGAGCGCATCGGGATTCGAGGGATCGTGAATCCTGAGGACATACATGTTTCGACATTGGAAAGTCTGAAACCCCGATGAGGAGGTTTGGCTGCGGTCATATAGGGGGAGGTCACGTGGACCACGAGCTTAGCCGGAGGGCTAATTGAAGTTAGAAGCATTAGATCTGAGTGCAGGGTCCGACCACCATTGGATCGAGGAAAACCTGCACGATATTTAAAAGTGCAAGGAGCAGAGGGCTCACAAATCCCGGAAGCAGGAGGACCATCCATCTCAGGGGGTGATCTGGATCATTGATCCGACTCCCCGTCGAAGTTTTGAGGATTGCGTGTTGGAAATGTCAAAGAAACAATGCAACAGGAATCCTGATTTCTCGATATGCAAAATCCCAACGTAATCTGAGCCGTCAAATCAAGATCACATATGAACCGTCGATCCGACTCACGTCAACAAACCACGTCAGCTAGGAACACGTGGCATAACTAGGTAATGACAAGTTTCAGACTGATTCAACATGCTAAGCACATGTAATTCACGAATCAGGGTGACATGTGGCAGTTATTTAACACATGTGACGTCAGCATACGTACACCTTATCGAAGTTTCAGGGATCGAGAGTTGGACATGTCAAAGATTATTGACATCAGGAATCCTGATATCATGATATGTGAAATTGCAATGTAATCTGAACCGTCATATCAAGTGTTGATCAGAGGGCTACTGATGCATGACACAGTGAAACTACCAGAAACCATTGATGGCATCTGCTAGAGAATTCAAAGAGACCCCTGTGTGATCGCCAGAGGAGATGAAGAGTCTCCAAGCTTCGTCCAAGTGAAGGAAGACTATTCTTAGAAGGGATTGACAGATGGATGAGCATGGAAGCCTATAACTAAAACAGAGAAGGTGAGCTCGACTGTCACAGAGAAGACGAAGAGTCTCAACTGCCAGAGAGGCTAAGGAATATCAACATAACATCCAGTGATGTTGACTGCATGGGAAAACGGCTAGAGAAGCTGAAGAGTTATGATGATGATCACACAGAGCACTCGAGAGGTGGAGGAGATTGGCGYGGTATGAGCATGCAGAGGAATGGTGAATATTGCATGCACAAGATGCACATAAACTATATATACATGGTACAGAGAAGAGAAGGGTTGTTGTTGCTGTTTGAGTTTGTTGTGGTTATTGTTGGTGAAGGTGATTCATGTGTGAAGAAGGAGGAGAGTGCAGTAGCTGAATAACACAAAAGAGGAATTGTGCAGTGATTGGACATGGCGCACAGAGCACAAAAAGCGGAAGAACAAACAGCGCAAGTGATGTGTGTAGAAAGGCAATGAGGTAGACAGAGCAACGAAATGCAGCAGAACAATGATGAGTCTGGTAATCCATTGTTGAACATCATATCACTGTAATAAGTTTCAGTAGAAAAGATTTATATTTCAGGGTGGTTGGGAGGAGCTAGGGAGGACTGGTGTCCTCAAAGGTTCAAGTGGGTGCTTGAACACAGGGAGTTGATGCTTCCTTCTAGTTGGTTCTAGAGAAACCAGGGAGTTGGTGCTTCCTTCTAGTTGGTGCTAGAGAAACTAGGGAGTTGGTGCTTCCTTCTAGTTGGTGCTAGAGAAACTAGGGAGTTGGTGCTTCCTTCTAGTGGGTGCTAGAGAAAACAAAGAGTTGGTGCTCTCAGCAAGTTGCAGCTTGCAAAACTGATGTTGTAGCCTCATTATGAGTTGGTGCTCATATGTATGATACTGTAAAGAATGTAACTATTACTTATCATATAAAGAGAAAGAGGTTTTTACCCTGCATGGGTTTCCTCGGGAAATATTTTTCTCTGTGTTTCTCATATATGTGAATGATGCTGAAAGTGACATTGTTTATTTCCCTGCATTATTGTGATCATCATTCAGTATCTCTACAAAGAGTTTAAAAGAACCATAATTGTTTAAGCACGGTA
The DNA here is from genome assembly GCA_009831015.1 of Picea engelmannii. NCBI lineage: Eukaryota > Viridiplantae > Streptophyta > Pinopsida > Pinales > Pinaceae > Picea > Picea engelmannii. The sequence goes on along the minus strand of ML783608.1, from coordinate 611,725 downwards.
ACAACTGATTCACCCCCCCTCTTAGTTGTCCAACAATTGGTATCAGAGTCGGCCCCTTTTATCTAAGGGTAGATCCTAGAGCTTAAACATGTCAAGCCATGAAGGAAATTCAACCAATAAGGCCCCTCTGTTCAATGGAACAAACTTTTCCTTCTGGAAAGTTAGAATGAGAACCTACATAATGGATTTAGGTGCAGATGTCTGGGATGTGGTAGATACTAGTTATGTAAACCCAGTTGTGCTAGCTAATAAGGATGACAAACTAGAATTTAGCTTCAACACTAAGGCTATGAATGTTATCTTGAGTGGGCTTGCATAAGAAGAATTCATAAAAGTTATGCACCTAGAAACTGCCAAAGAAATGTGGGACAAACTCATTAACAATTATGAGGGTAATGAGAAGGTAAAGGATGCGAAGCTTCAAACCTACAGAATACAGTTTGAACAACTGAATATGAAGGAAGATGAGACTATTGGAAAATACTTTCTGAGAATAGAAGAAATGGTAAATGCAATGAAGGCACTTGGTGAAACAATTGGGGAACCTTCTTTAGTTCAGAAAATCTTGAGATCTCTCCCAGATAGGTTCAACCCGAAGGTCTCTGCTATAGA
>ML783608.1:596120-607774 GCA_009831015.1 Picea engelmannii | reverse complement strand
TAGGAGAACTGTCATTTTTCCTTGGTCTGCAAATTACTCAGAGGCCCGATGGGATCTTCATTTCTCAAGGAAAATATTTAAGAGAAATGCTGAAAAGGTTTCAAATGGAAGATTCTAAACCTGTGGGTACACCTATGGTAATTAGATGTAAATTAAGCAAGGATGATGATTCACCTGATGTTGATCAAAGCTCATATCGATCAATGATAGGAAGCTTGTTGTACATCACAACATCTCGCCCAGACATAATGCATGTTGTAGGAATGGTAGGAAGATATCAGGATGCACCTAAATAGAGTCATTTACAAGATGTCAAAAGGATATTCAGGTACTTAAAAGAAACAATGACTTATGGTTTGTGGTATCCCATAAATCAAAGTCTTTAGTTGACTACTTATTCAGATGCAGATTGGGAAAATTGTGTTGATGAGAGAAAAAACACTAGTGGAGGAGCATTCTTCTTGGGTAACTCCTTAGTAGCCTGACTTAGTAAAAAGCAAGGTTCAATTTCTTTATCAACCACAGAGGCAGAGTACATTGCTGCTGCTACCTGTTGCACATAGGTATTATGGATGATTAAGACACTTGCATACTTAGAGGTAAAATATACTGCACCGATCCCAATTCATTGTGATAACACAAGTGCCATCGGTGTGTCTAAAAATCCTGTCCTCCACTCCAAGACAAAACATATTCCCATAAAATATCATTTTCTGAGAGAGCAGGTCACCAATCAGATTGTTCAGGTCCATTACATTCCCACTACAGAACAAATTACAGACATATTTACTAAGCCCCTAGCCAAGACATTGTTTGAATATCTCAGACAGAAGCTGGGTGTCATTTTGTTTCACACCTAAAAAGTCCATCTTGTTAGGGGGAGTTTTGCATTGTTTGAATATTTAATTCCTCCTAAAATTATTGCAATAGCTCAAGGGGAGCATGTCTCTTCTTTGATATTGATGTCAAAGGGGGAGAAAATAATTTGGGTGCCTTAGTTGCCATCAATGCCAAAGGGGGAGATTGTTGGCAAATGTTTAACATGTAGCGTATGCTTGTCATTGATGGCAAGTACAACAGTGAAGATGGCAGTAAAATAGGAACAACATAAGCTCAGGAGGAATTAGCGCAGAGTCGAATGCAGTGCGTTTAACAGGTAGAAGGATAAAATTAAGGGAATCCATATTTCTCCATCTGCAGGAGAAAGGAAGAAAGATAAAATCCCTTAGGGGTCTGAGCGTGTGAGAAGCTCAGGAGAGACAGCACTGAGTGTGCATGTGAAGACTCTGCAGAGGCGCAGAAGTCCAAGAATCCCTTGGGGATTTGGAAGTGAAAGCTCAGGAGGAACAACGTCGAGGAGAAAGCGCGTAGCAAAGCTCAAGATACAGGAGTTCACAAAGGAGAAGGAAGACAAAGTTCGAGGCCTTTGAGAACTTGTAATTCTCCCAAGGTTGGGAGGAACGTGTGCAAAGCTCAGGAGGGAGCACAACCACCGTCAGTTAGGCTAAAGAAGAAGATCTGGACTATTGGTTTCTACGTCCAGGAGGAGCTTAGGAGAAGCCTACAGAAGGGACAGATCGAGAGCCATTGGATCTCATTCAGAAATCCTGTTAGCTGTCAGATCGAACAGGAGTTGCACGAGGTTTACCATCGGGAAAAGCCAAGGTGAAATCCCGAAAGGAGGGTTGACTCATCGGGGTTTCACATATCGGGAATCCCATGAGCCAATGCATTGCGGAATTGAAAATATCGAAACCCCGACGAGTGGTAAGACTGTGGTCATGGGGATAATGGTCATATGGGCCAGGAGCCTAGCTAGGAGAGCTAGTGCGTAAAGAGCGCGTCGGGATTCGAGGGATCGCGAATCCTGAGGACATACATGTTTCGACATTGGAAAGTCYGAAACCCCGATGAGGAGGTTTGGCTGCGGTCATATAGGGGGAGGTCACGTGGACCACGAGCTTAGCCGGAGGGCTAATTGAAGTTAGAGGCATCAGATCTGAGCGCAGGGTCCGACCACCGTTGGATCGAGGAAAACCTGCACGATCTTTAAAAGTAAAAGGAGAAGAGGGCTCACAAATACTGGAAGCAGGAGGACTGTCCATCTCAGGGGGTGATCTGGACCATTGATCCGACTCCCTGTCGGAGTTTCGAGGATCGCGTGTTGGAAATGTCAAAGAAACAATGAAACAGGAATCCTGATTTCTCGATATGCAAAATCCCAGAGTAATCTGAGCCGTCAAATCAAGATCACATCTGAACCGTCGATCTGACTCATGTCAGCAAACCACGTTAGCTAGGAACACGTGGCATAACCAGGTAATGACAAGTGTCAGACTGATTCAACATGCCAAGCACATGTAATTCACAAATCAGGGTGACACGTGGCAGTTATTTAACACATGTGATGTCAGCAGACGTACAACTTGTCGAAGTTTCAGGGATCGAGAGTTGGACATGTCAAATATTATTGACATCAGGTATCCTGATATTGCGATATGTGAAATCGCAATGTAATCTGAACCGCCAGATCAAGTGTTGATCGGAGGGCTACTGATGCACGACACAGTGAAACTACCAGAAACCATTGATGGCGTCTGCTAGAGAATTCGAAGAGACCCCTGTGTGATCGCCAGAGGAGATGAAGAGTCTCCAAGATTTGTCCAAGTGAAGGAAGACTATTCTTAGAAGGGATTGACAGATGGATGAGAATGGAAGCCTGTAACTAAAACAGAGAAGGTGAGCTCGACTGTCACAGAGAAGACGAAGAGTCTCAACTGCCAGAGAGGCTGAGGAATCTCAACATAACATCCAGTGATGCTGAACACGTGGGAAAACGGCCAGAGAAGCTGAAGAGTTACGATGATGATCACGCAGAGCACTCGAGAGGTGGAGGATATTGGTGCAGTATGAGAATGCAGAGGAATGGTGAATATTGCATGAACAAGATGCACAGAAGCTATATATACACAGTACAAAGAAGAGAAGGGTTTTTGTTGCTGTTTGAGTTTGTTGTGGTTGTTGTTGGTGAAGGTGATTCATGTGTGAAGAAGGAGGAGAGTGCAACAGCTGAATAGCACAGAAGAGGAACTGTGCAGTGATTGGACATGGCTCACAGAGCACAAAAAGCGGAAGAACAGACAGCGCAAGTTATGTGTGTAGAAAGGCAATGAGGCAGACAGAGCAACGAAATGCAGCAGAACAGTGATGAGTCTGGTAAGCCATTGTTGAACATCATATCACTATAATAAGTTTCAGTAGCAAAGATTTATATTTCAGGGTGGTTGGGAGGAGCTAGGGAGAACTGGTGTCCTCAAAGGTTCAAGTGGGTGCTTGAACACAGGGAGTTGATGCTTCCTTCTAGTTGGTGCTTCCTTCTAGTTGGTGCTAGAGAAACCATGGAGTTGGTGCTTCCTTCTAGTTGGTGCTAGAGAAACCAGGGAGTTGGTGCTTCCTTCTAGTGGGTGCTAGAGAAAACAGAGAGTTGGTACTCTCAGCAAGTTGCAGCTTGCAAAATTGAGGTTGTAGCCTCATTATGAGTTGGTGATCATATGTATGATACTGTAAAGAATGTAACTATTACTTATCATATAAATAAAAAGAGGTTTTTACCCTGCATGGGTTTCCTCGGGAAATATCTGTCTCTGTGTTTCTCATATATGTGAATGATGCTGAAAGTGCCATTTTTTATTTCCCTGCATTATTGTGATCATCATTCAGTATCTCTAGAAAGCGTTTAAAAGAACCATAATTGTTTAAGCACGGTAACAACTGATTCACCCCCGCTCTCAGTTGTCCAACAAGGTATCCCATCATATGTACAAATCATTAATCATAATATGAAACCAATCTATGGTAACGTATCTAACACATGTATACCTCATCAATAATATTAAATCACTCCAATATCAAGGTATATAACACATGTACACATCATGAAATATATTTCTAGCATGGAATCCTCATAAGCCACATACTATTAGGGAATCTACACATAGTCACAATGGAATATCTTTTTAGCAGGGCATCCACAAATAATCACAATGGAGTATTTGTCTAACAAGGAATCCACATATGTAGGAATCATACGAGGTTGAATCACATCATAATATGACAAATCATATTAATCCTCATCAAGGGTTATCACAACTACATTACCATCAATAATATGCAATATTATCATCAGTATCCATAGCATCAAAACATTAATAAATATGCTAGATAATAAGTATATATGTAATCTTAATGATACCATTAAGAACTAATCATTCTAACTGTTAGCTATGATATTTGCATGGTTAAATTTTGGTCTTAAAGATTCATATTTTTCCTATATACTGAAAATAACGCCTTCCTATAACATTTTGGCTATTATTAGATCTTATGAGAGGTTTTGAAGCTTGAAATTCAAGTTTTGAAACAGGTGCTACAGGAAGTTCCGACAACAACCTATTTTCAAGAAAATGACATAGTTTTGGATTTTTTGTGATGGATGATGGTGAAACCTGATAATTACACTGTTCCACACCCTAAAATACACATATGACATGAGTAGTGAGGCAACAAAAGGTAATGATAATCCATAATGGCATGAAATATCATATGCTATGTTTTTTCCTTCTAACAAGAAGTGGGGGTTTGGAGATGGTTTTGTGATTCTTAGGGATTAATTTAAACATGTTTTATCCTTAGTACACCATTTTTTATCATCAACAAAGTGTTTTGGAGCAGTCTTGTATGAAAAAGGAGAAAACAGACTGCTGAAAACATTGGATTTTCTGGAAATGATTTTTTTTAAGTCAAGTTCAAACTCAGTCTTTGACCAAATGGAGAGGAATTTGTGAAATAAAAGAGAGGTTTTTCTCAAAAATGAGCTCATATACAAAATCATCTCTCATTTTTTACACAGGTATAATTGTTTGGGAGATACAAGTAGATCTTTACAACTCATTTTTTAAATTTGAAACTTTTGGAATTTCCTATTTTTGTCATCAACTTTGGGCACAAATTACGAGGCAATGGAGAGGCATTTTGAAAAAAGGAAAGAGTATTTTATCAAGCATGATATCATATCCAAAAATTTCTCTCAATTTTTACACAGGTGTCATGGTTTGGGAGATACAAGCAAATCTTTACAGCTCATTTTTTTAGATTTGAAAATTCTAGAATTTCTTGTTTTAGTCATCATCTTTGGACACAAATTATGAGACGATGAAGAGGTATTTTGAAAAATTGAAATATTATTTTATAAATAGAAAGATAATATAAAAAAACCTCTCTCACGTTTTACACATCTATTATGGTTTGGGAGATATGAAGTGATTTTGTAGCCCTATTTTTCAGAAATTCACCATATGTTGTGAAATGGGACAATTAACCCTTAGTTAGATTCCACACATGCCATGAGGAGGTGTCAATTCATGAAGATACATGGATGTTCAAGGAGGATATTTTTGCTAAATATCCTCAAATATTTGATTTTATTTGAATGTATTTAATTCTTTAAATGTCAAACCCTAGATTTTAGGTATGGGATTGATTTTCCAGATTTTTGTAATCTTGTTAATATGACTAAGTGAAAATTAGACCCTAGGAGATGTCATCTATGTCTATTTTGAGTGTATCAGATCCAAAATGTGAGGATCTAGTTGCTATCTCATAGATCTATAAAGCTCATGGAAAATCATATGTAAAAGAGGGGGGATTTAGTCCGAGGGGCTGAGAGAGAGAGTTGCAGAGGGTGAGCATTCGATGCAATATTTTGAAAAACCTTATTCAATACTTCTATGTAAATATTTCAACTGATAACAAAGTTCATGATCAATTTGTTTTTTTCCCTATCCTCAGTTCATCATTTTTATTTTTCATCTTCTTAAATGTGTTTTGCTGCTATAGGATATATGTATGCAATTCAATGCTAAGAAGATTGTAGTATAGGATATACTGTAGTGTTCTCCACTGATCACATTTGATATTTATATTGTAATGTTCCTGACTTGGCTAGTCTAGGAAACACTGCTAATGTGTGTGTAGGATCAAAGGTTTACATCATATAAATGATCATACAAATAATAAACACGACAAAGGATTGCAAAGTTTGTATTATGATATCTCTATGGATTACAAAATGGTCGAATGCAGCTGAATAAACTGAAAATACTCGACTAGATAAACAGACAAAGGATCTTAGTTGGAATACAAATAAGCAACTGCGACTGAATAAAATAACAAAACTCGGCTATATCAAAAGACAAAAGTATCTTAGCCGGAAAACAAATAAGTAACTAAAAGATAATACCTGGAATATGGGAGCACTGCGGAATAAATGAAGAATGATGGAAGACCTGGATGATCTTCCCGGTGACTAGGGTGTGTCTTTCAACACCAAAATCAACCAACTAGTGTCTTCCTCCTAGAATGCACTGAACTATCTCTCCTGAGATGCGCCTCTTCTCCTCAATGACAAGTCATAATCTGCATAATAATGAATTAGGTTGTTGACCCTTCCTTTATAGCTTTCCAAAACCCTAAATCATGCTAAAACCCTAATTCGCTGTTGACTTCCAAAACCCTAAATCATGTTGAAACCCTAATTCATTGTTGACTTCCAAAACCCTAAATCACTGCTGAAACCCTAATTCACTGTTGACTTCTATTTTTAGCTCATAATGACTTAAAAGCACTTTTAACCCTTTTTAGCTCAATGTCACTTTCCAAATATAACACCTGTGATTGGAGTGACCTCTAGTAACCATGTTTACCCCTCTTTGGCCCTGGCTATAGTCTAACGGGGYAGTTTAGACCATTAAGCCTCCTCTCTGGAGCTCCTATTTGGAAAGGGACATTACAGTCCTCCCTTCCCGAAATTGCTTGTCCTCAAGCAATACCAGTCCAGGGTGCTGCAACACCTGCTCGCTCTCCCAAGTAGCGTCCTCTACTGGAAGCCCTCTCCATTTGATCAAACACTCTCTGATGACCCTGCTCCTCAGTTTCTTCTCCTAGAAATCCAAAACCTCCTCTGGAACCAACTCCAACTGTCCCTCCTCATCCAACAGGGGAAGCTCCTCTGATGTGCTAATGAATTGTCCCACTACCTTTTTGAGGCAAGACACATGGAACACGTTATGAATCTTTCTCCCCTCTGGAATCTCTAGCTCATAAGCAACCTCGCCTACTCGACGCATGATCCTATAAGGACCATAAAATCTGGTCTTGAGCTTCTTGGCCCCACTCCTCTTCAGAGATGACTGTCTGTAGGGTTGGAGTCTCAAGAAAACCAAATCTCCAATCTCAAATCTGTGCTCTATCCTGTGCCTGTCCGCACTTATATTCTATTGGTTTTTCACCGTCTGCAGGTTCTCTTTCAAAAACTTGAGAATCACCTGACTCTCGATGATCCAACCCTTGGCCTTGGGGGCTCTTCTCTCCCCGAATACCAAGTCTACCAAAGTGGGAGCATCATATCCATACAATTCTCGGAAGGGTGTCATACCAATGGACATGTGGAAGGTGGTGTTGTAGCAATGTTCTCCTAAATGTAACCACTTTACCCACGTTCTTTGTTGTCCTCCTACATAGTTCCTCAAATACCCTTCAACCCACTTGTTGAAAATCTCGGTCTGCCCATTTTTCTGAGAGTGATAGCTGGTGCTAGGTGTCAAATTTGTCCCCACCAACCGAAACAAATCTCTCCAAAATGTCCCTATGAACCGACTGTCCCTGTCACTGACGATGTTCTTTGGCAACCCATGAAGTCTGAAGATCTCCCTGAAGAAAAGATCGGCTACCTGAACTGCGTTGTACTCTATTGGTATGGCGTAGAAGTGAGAAAACTTGGTCAATATATCGACCACTACATAGATACAGTCCTTACCCTGGACCTTGGGTAGACCTGTGATGAAGTCCATAGATATACTCTCCCATTTCTGTTCTGGAATGGGGAGTGGCTGAAGTAGCCCTATTGGAAGAGCATGCTCTGACTTGTTCTGATGGAAAGTCACACACTCACTGACGTGTCTCATAACATCTTGTTTGAGGCCCTTCCATGAGAACCTCTCTCAGATATTTCTATAGGTTTTGAAAAACCCCTGATGGCCTGCTAGAGGTGAATCATGAAATGCAGTGAGGATCTTCTTCTTAAGCCCTGAATATGGCACCAAGTAGACTCTATCCTTGTAAAATATGACATCGTCAATGACCCTATACTGGTCATCCTGTATCTTCCCATCCATCACCTCACAAGCGAACTTGTTCTTGGAATATTCCATTAACAAGTGGGATTTCCAATCTGCTCAAATCTCCATCAAAGAACATGTCGCAGGTCTCCTCGATAGTGCATCAACCACAATGTTCTTCTTCCCCTTGACATACTCTATTTCAAAGTCAAATTCCTATACCTTTGTCACCCATTTCTGTTGGCACTCATTAAGGTCCTTCTGCTCAAGGAAATACTTCAAACTGTTGTGATCGGTCTTGACCAAAAATTTGATGCCCACCAAATATTGTCTGAACTTGGTCAAGGCATGCATGATTGCCAACATTTCCTTGTCATAAATGGAGTACAACCTCTCAGGTTGACTAAACTTCTAGCTCTCAAATACAATGAGGTGTCCTCCCTGCATCAAAACTGCACCGATCCCTTCGCTGGATGCATCACACTCTAGTAGAAATGGTAAGGTGAAGTCTGGTAGTGCCAACACTGAACAAGTGCCCATGACTTCTTTCATGTGATCAAAGGCTTCCTATGATTTCTCGGTCCATATGAAGGCCCCATGCTTGGTAAGATCTGTCAGTGGTGCTCCAAGCTGAGAAAAACCCCGGACAAACCGCCTGTAATAGCTTCACAACCCAAAGAAGCTCCTCAATTCTGTCACATTCTTGTGCGTTGGCCAATCCATAATGGCCTTGATCTTCTCTTGGTGCACCTGTACCACCTGTGCACTGATGATGTGGCCTAAGTAAATCATCTTTGTCATACCGAACTCGCACTTGGACTCTTTGGCATATAATGACTGTGCCTTCATGATGCTCAATACCTCATCCAGGTGCCTCATATGCTCTTTCCATGACCGACTATAGATCAATATGTCACCGAAGAAAAACAAGACTGATTTCCTTAACTGATCCCTGAATATATGGTTCATGCAAGACTGGAATGTAGTAGGTGCATTAGTTAGCCCAAATGGCATAACCAGGAATTCAAGTGTTCCAAAATGACATCGAAATGTCGTCTTCTCTATGTCCTGCTCTTGGATGCTGATCTGATGATATCCAAAGCGTAGATCAATTTTTGAGAAGAAAACTACCCCATGTAGTTCATCCATCAACTCGTTAATGCATGGGATAGGGTACCGGTTCTTGATGGTTTTCTAGTTCAAGGCTCGGTAATCAATGGACATCCTCATGGTGCCATCCTTCTTTAGAACTAAGACAACTGAAGAATCAAATGGGCTGCTGCTCGGTCTGATGTATCCCATCGCCAGCAATTCCTTGATTGCCTTCTCTATCTCATCCTTGAACCTCCTAGGATGATGATAGGGGGGGGGTGATCATAGGTTTAGCCCCCTCCTCCAACTCAATGGTGTGCTCAAACCCCCTGTCAAGTGGTCTCCTTGGTGGAATTGCCTCAAAGACCTGCTGATGTCATCCCAATAAATTCTTGATCTCTGTATGGTATTATTGTCAACCTTCCGAATCCTTCTGAGTAGTGATCAAGCATTATGCGGCATATGCTACCTCCTCATGTCTAAATATTCTCTCCATCCTCTTGGCTGAAACTGTCCTGGGTGCTCCTGTCGACATACCTCTTAGAACAACCTTCTTCCCATCCTGATCTCTGAATCCCATTTCCAAGGTTTGGTAGTTGGTAGTGATTTTTCCCAAGGTAATCATCCACTGAACTCCTAACACCACATTTGTGTTCGATAGGTCAACCACATAAAATGTGTCTCTCACTGTGTAGTTTCCTAGCTTCATCTCTAAGTTTGGAACTCTGTCTATACACTCCACTATGTGGCCATCTGCTACTACAACATCAAACCCCTCAAACTCCTCTGTATGAAGTGCCCATATCAATACTAGTGAAGCGTCGATGAAGTTTTGGGTGGCCCCACCATCTATCAGGGTGATTTCCCATTGCCCCTTAATAATCCCTCTGATACAGAGGGTATCATACCTAGGAACACCAGAAAGGGTCGCTATGACACCTCCCTTTGTTGGTTTCCTCCTATTATCCTATTCTGGCGGTTGTGGGACTACTGGAGGATGGGCTCTTGCCGGTGTCAGTGGTCTATGGGGAGGCTGATTCTCTGTTGGTGCTAACTCCTCCTCTGAACTAGTGGATCCACTATCCTGCTCCTCCTCCTCACTGTCCATGCTGTCTACTGCTACCTCAATATAATGAATCTCTCCTTTGCCCATGCACTTGTGGCCTGGGACCCAAGGATCTCTGCAGCTAAAGCAAAGATTCTTCCTCATAAGTTCTCACCTAGTCTCATCATCCAACTTCTCCTTGCCCTTCCATTCTCTCTGGAATGGATTCCTGTCTTGATCCCTCTGGGGCACAAATGGTTTGGAGAAATTTTTAGTCTTTGGCACTGATTCTGCCAGATCTCGAATGCAAAGGATGGAATCCTGCAAAGTGGGAGGCATGTATGCCTTCACCCATCCTCTCAAAGGCTCTGTGAATCCTTCTATGAATAGCATGATCAGCCTGGGCTCTGATATATCTGTCACTACCATGGCTACCTGCTGAAACTCTATGATGAATGCCTCTACTGTTCCAGTTTGTCTCAACTGGGCTAGATTCCTGAAGTGTATCTCGGGATTCTTCCTGTCAAACCTGTCCATGATCCTATCTATAAACTTCCTATAGGAGGTGATGCGATTGTGACCCAATTTCACCAGTCCATGATACCACCATTCATGTGCCTCACCCTCCAAGTGTAAGGTCATGAAACTGATGGCCTTTGTCTCGGTCATTTGGTTGAGCTTGTAATACATATCTAGCTTCTGTACCCAAGCTTTGGCAGTGTATTTGGATGATTCGTCGAAAGAAGGGATGGTGAGTTTCCCAAATTTTCGGATGAAATCATGGTTATTCCCCTGCTGCTATTGTGGTCCACCCCTCTACGGCTCTCTGGGGCGGTTCCTGAGTCTGAGTCCACAGTACTCAACTAAGGTCATGTCCTGATGGAAGTCATGACCCAATGTTGCGTACTCCCTCCTATACTCTACAATGTCGTCGGCATGAGTGGGCAGCCTCTGTGCTATTGGTGGTGGTGATGCTACCGGGGGTGCCCTCTGGAAACTAGGAAACAAGGGTCTGGGAATCCTACTTGCAGAGGTGTATGTGTGAGAGGGTTACTGGGGTCTACTGCCTGCTCCTGAATTTCCCTGTGCTGCATGCGGGACTTGTGTATCTGGGGTGCCCACTCTAGCCAATATATCAACCACCTGTGCCAAGGACTGAGACATGGTCCATTGATTAGCTAACATATCATTGATAACTTGCATTAAAGATACCTCTAGATCTACGGGGGCCTTGCCACTACCCTCTGGTCGCTCATATCTATCTCCTAGTATCCTCTCTGCCTCGCTCTCAGCCTCATGCTCTGCCCTTCTCTCTGCTTCTCTATGTGCCTCTTCCTCTTCCT